>JAQFXW010002153.1:0-13536 GCA_034693945.1 Dendrobaena attemsi
TTCTTATTTTATAGTTTTAGGGGCCGTTCACATATTATATAACGCTCAAGGAGTAGGTGGGTGGGTTGCTGTTTAGTTAGCGTTATATTGTGTAGAGTAGGGGGGTGGTTGAAGGTTTTGTTATATAACAAAGTTTTTTTCAGCTTATGCTATTTTGCCGTTTACAATTTTAACAATTTCCAATGCACTTAAATTCAATTCTGTGTGATTTGTTTTCATTCTAGTTTAAATTAAAATTAATTCACTTGAAATAATTATTTCAGTAGGTATTATCAAGGCGTTTGGTTTAATTTTTAATAGTATGTGTATTTGTAAATAGTTTTAGTTGAAGTAGGCCTACATAGGCTACACTGTTAAATATGTCGATTGTAATGTCTTTTAATGTGCTTATAGACTGGGGATGGGGGTAGGTAGCATATTTGTTATATAATATAGGGGTAGGGGGTCACAGCCCACGTTATATAACGTTATAAGGGGTAGAGGCTGGGTCAAAAATTGAGGTTTTATCCGTTATATAATATGTGAATGGTCCCTTTATATACAGTATGGATGGGTTTACATGTTACTGGTTAACCTGTGATTACCTGAAAGTGTAATGTAAAGTGGCATCAATTCCTCCAAAGCTATAGGCTGTGTTCAATAATGCTTGGTAGTTGGCACAAAGGACTGTGGCGCTGGACTAAACATCTATTATTAGAGGTTCCCTTAATTAAATCTTTAGATCATGCCCTGTAAGGCATAATTCGTTTTCCATGAAAACACTGATTTGATAAGACAGATATTGGTCAATGAGGTCGATTGGTTAGACCACCCAGCTGGTGATGCAGAGAGTACGGGTCTTCACTCGGGTGGTCACTGTGTATCAACTGTTAGCAAGTCTCTCACTCACAATAATATTCGGTATCATCGATGTTGTGTCATATGGTCATGTGCACTTTCTACCTTTCTAGGAAGTCAATTTCCAAATATAGTTGTATTGTCTTGTATTGCATGGAGTCATATTTCCTCGGGTTATAGTGTGGTGTTAGCATACGATGCATACTATTGCATGACTACTCAAATCATATTTAATATAAGTAGTTCTCATTAGCTGTAAGGCACTTCTTCAGCTTTTTGTTTTAATGCTGTTTAAACACAGGTCAG
Organism: Dendrobaena attemsi; assembly: GCA_034693945.1. Taxonomy (NCBI): domain Eukaryota; kingdom Metazoa; phylum Annelida; class Clitellata; order Crassiclitellata; family Lumbricidae; genus Dendrobaena; species Dendrobaena attemsi. The sequence goes on from JAQFXW010002153.1 coordinate 1,144, forward strand.
AAGATGCCTATAAGTCCTTCTCAGCTGCAGCCCAAATATCAGATGCATTTGTGAAGGCCTGGGCCTTATGGGGAGATTACTTGGAAACACTCTTCACAAGAGATAGGCAAGTACTTGAATGCTTGTATTTCTCTTCTAATTTCAACTATAACAGTGCTGCTAATTGCAGTTATGGTGTGAAGCGGTTTGCAGTACTAAGAGCGAGAATGAATGATTGAAAAAAAGTTGATTCAGGAGAATTAGCTAGATTGAAGAGAAGAAGCTGAATTTTAGGCAACAAGACTGGACACAAGAGGATAAATGAGGAAAGGGGGACTGCTACAGAGGATGATTGAGGAGAAGGGACGATGGAAGAGAATGGGATGATGGAGGAGGAGGAGAATTGAGATTGGATGAGTTTCAAGTTGTTCTATATATGCCTATCTGTGATTTTGTCTTTAGAAACATTGCGACCGGTCTGTCCGCCATGGTTTGCTTTCTGCATGCGTGTCGAAATCAAAATGAAGGAAAGTCTCGAAAGTACCTTGCCAAGGTTCTCTGGCTTTTGACATACGACGATGAAAAACTGACTCTTACAGAATGTGTTGACAAATATGGACCCAATATTCCACCTATGCATTGGCTTCCTTGGTAAGTAATCAATTGTTTGAATGAGACACACAATATTCCCTGCTGTAGAACCTGTCATGCCTTTTGATTGTATTCTGATATGTTCTATTTTAGATGAAAACATATCTACTGTAATATTATAAAATTAATTTCATATTTTTTAGCAGTTGTGTTTTGACTGAAATTTAGTGACATGGCAAATCTTTGTTTGAAGATGTCGTTGTCAGGAACAGAATGGCTTGTGAATATTTATCTGTGAGCATCTATGTTTTTATAAATATGTGCAATATTGTGCATTCGTATTGTGCGTCCATGTTTGTTGATGGTTGTGTTTTTTCAGGATTCCTCAGCTGTTGTCCTGCCTGGTTCGTAACGAAGGTCGTCTCATTCTGAACCTGCTGAGCAAGATTGGTTCCTTGTATCCTCAAGCTGTCTACTTCCCCATTCGAACTCTCTATCTAACTCTGAAGATAGAACAGCGGGAGAGATGTGGTGAGTTGCTGTTGTTCATTCTTCACATACCACCAAATGAGAGCTGGATACAGTTCATCTACTGTATGCCTCTGAGTCTTTATACTCCTCTTTAGATAAAGAATATAAGTTTTTTCTATTCACTCATTGCTATAACACCCCTTCAAGTCCATTACTACTCAGACTCAGAGAAAGTCCCGATTACAGCCCGGATGTGTGTCTGAGCTTACACGCCAAAGCGCCATGAGCAATTGTGAGTAAAGGACTTGCTTGATCAAGGTCCCAGTTCTCACATGTGTGGCTTGGGTTTGAACCGAATCCACGGCCCTTCGGACACAAGGCGACGACTGTCTCACTGTGCCACAACGCCCCACAAGTATAGAGAATTGACAATTGGAGATTCAGTAACAAATGGATTGTGATGAGGTAGTGAATGGATCTATGAAAACGTGTGCACTAATCTAGAAATATATTTCGGACATGCAATATTCAAAATTCCATCAATGATAAAATCTTATTGAAATAAACAAATTAAGAGTAAATGTTGTAGTCCCCATCTTGCTGAGCAAAGGACCTTCTTAATGCAACGGCATTGAAGCGTTGTGTGCAGATAGATGAACAGATGGTCAAGTTAGTTTGTGCTGTCCTTGGAATTTGACGTCCTGTTTGAATACTAACTATCCTGTCATCAAGAGTTCCTTGATTCGCTGAACTGTATCTCCAAACCCAAAGGTTCTTGATAGTTCCTCAATCATTAGTTCAGTCAGCAACATGCATAGGAGTTCAGGAAATGTAAGTTCTTGGTCTTGGCCACATTCGTAACAATCAAAAAATTCACCCATAAATTACTTACATCCAAGACAGAAATTGCAAACCTAGTTGTAAAGCAATTCAGCAACTCGGATAGACAGATAAATACAAAACTCAGGAGATCAGTTTGTCTGGAGTGGTTTTCATGGCTTTTTTTAGTTAAACCAACCGAACAGTCGGTCACCCAAGCTTCGTCCAGCACAGATCCGCTGACTTCTTCAGGTGTGCCAGCCACATCTGTACCTGGTCTGTCCGCTGTTACTTCAGTTCCTGAATCCAGTCGTTTAAGTTCACAGGTTGAAGCAATTGGACGTGAGTACTTCAGTTATATATACTTTTTACGTATGTATTATCTTATGATATGATTCTAGATGATAGTAGTTATAATAGTACAAATAATGGTGGTAATAAGGCATGGATGGTCATTTCAGAGCCTCAGGTCTGTACATCTGGGTCAGCATCTGCAGCAGTTGCAGCGAGCGCTTCGACTCCATCATCAGGTGACTTCGGTGGTCCAATACGAGCGACGACGCCCATGTGGCGATGCAGTCGAGTGATGCACGTCCAGAGAGACAACCAAACAACCGTTCTGTCGTCGCTTGAAGGCATTGTGGATCAGGTGATATATTGCATCTTCTTTCTCTTAAAATGACAGATGCACCACAGCCTCTGCGTTATTGTAATTGTAAGCTTCAGTTTATAAATCATCTCTTTGGGTAACCTCAACATAGGCGATCCCGACCCAATCAGATGGAGGAACGGCCAGTGGCGTAACCAAGCCCGGTATATTACGGGTAGTGCCAGGGTTGCGTTTAATATCGCCCGGACTTACGGCGGGCTATGTGGAATTGAGAAATTATTTTCATTTTTACCTGGCTTCAGAACACAAAGGCAAGGCATTATCTTCAAATTATTTATTTATTTATTCACATGACCTCTACCAATTCCTACTTACAAATATTAGTAATTTTATATATTATATGTGTGTTATTGGATATAATTTTCTATATATAATGTTCATTGTTAAGTTGATCTGCTGCCCGGGTTCCAGTTTGACTCTAGTTACGCCACTGCAAACAGCAGTCTTCAGATGCCGGCGAGCAACACGCATCGCTGGTGATACAATTCTGATATACTAATGTTGTGAAGGCCATTGTCTCCAAATTGAATTTAAAAGCGTTATAATTAACATAGCAGCATTGTAAATTGATTCAAGGGATGGCTATCCAGATATAGCATGTAAGGGTATTTTTAGATTGAATTTTCTCTTGGGATTGGTTAAGTATATGGAATGTGTTTCTCTAGATGGTCTGGTTCAGAGAGAATTGGCATGAGGAGGTGTTACGCCAGCTGCGCCAGGGCCTTGCCAAGTGCTATGCTGTGGCATTCGAGAATCGTGCGTCCGTTAGCGAGGCAGCTGTTACGCCACATACACTCAACTTCATGCGCAAGCTCGTCCAGACTTTTGGAGTTGGTGTGGACACGGTGTCGAGTGTGACGACGACCCATAGCAGTGCAGCCTCGGAGTCCCTTGCCCGTCGAGTCCAGGCCACTGCCGAGGATCCAATATTCCAGAGGATGAAAAACCAATTCACAGTCGACTTTGATTTCAGGTATTTTTTTATTCATGAGTAAATATTCTTAAATTTATAGACTTTATGTATCAACTGACAGTATTATGGACTTAAGTTATAAGCAGAGGATCTGCTCAAATGACAACATGAGTTGATGGTGAAGGCCATACATTCTGCATACACTATCTCAATATGTTGCCATTTGATAAAAAGTTTGTGCTTCATTGATAGTCTGGTGATGATTGGTATGTTGTGTACTCTGTCATACTCTTTTCTTCATGAGATATTGAATTTTTTATTTATTTGACAGGTTTTTAATAATGTTGACTGGATTTTCATGGATTGTTTGTTTATTAGCATTCCTGGATCTACAAAGCTTCACAACCTGATCAATAAGCTGAAGAAATGGATAAAAATACTGGAGGCAAAGATCAAGATGTTACCAAGCTCCTTCCTTTTGGAGGAACGATGTCGGTTCCTGAGCACATTCTCTTTAAGCACAGCGGAAGTGGAATTGCCTGGTGAATTTCTCATCCCCAAGGTTATTCAAGTTCTTATTCATCCTCAATCCCCTCCACTAAAAGTTTTCATAACAAACAAGATACATTCTGATAGTTGGAGATTTTAACTGATTACACTTCTTAAAAGGCTACAGTTAGCATTGTCTCATTGCTGCCTACTGTAGATAACTTGGCACACTTGAAATTGATTTAAAGAAGGTGTGTCGCTTCACAAATCTTAAATTGACGTGTTGATGATGTGGATGACATTTTTTGTTTCTTTAAAAATTCTCAATGATTGGGCTCGTAATGAAAGTGTGTCTCTGCATCAGAACCAATACTGAAATGCTGGTGAAAGTTTTCTCTGCTTTGCCAAAAGCTATTTTTTTATAGATAGTGATGTATGGTCCCAAACTGTAAACTTTGACTTTGTTTGTGTATTACAGCATGGTCACTATTATGTTAAAATTGAGCGTTTTCTGCCTCGTGTTGACATCGTTCACAAACACAGTGCAGCTGCTCGAAGACTATACATCCGAGGCCACAATGGAAAGGTGAGCTTTTGAGAAAATGTGCTACATACTTTGTCCGGAATCTTGCATTAAGATGCATCAATGGCCTACACCTTTCAGACCTGCATTAGAGTGTGATCTATTTTGAATAAGTTTAAGTTAAATAGTAAATAAAAAACATGTGGTCGTTGTTAGTAAATTATTTATTTTGTAGCTCATTGGCAGTTGTTAATGCAGTTGTTGCTTGCAAATATGTTACAGAAGTGTTAGCAAAAATTAAATATACACTGGTATGGTATTGGATTATGTACAGGTGGCAGCTAACCATGTGGAACTGGTTAATGGCTCCCCCCTGGGTTCCTAGGGTGAGGCTGATTGACCTTAAAAATGGCAGTGCTTCGCCGTTGCCTGAGAAATCATGAATCCTCATAGAGGAATGTTTATGCTGACTATAAGTACTGTTGATTGATCATCATCAGTTACGACCCTTTCATTCTCTATGAATTTGTTTGATTCATTTTAGCAACTGTTTTCTACAGTTAATGGATTCTTTGCCTAAAGACGTTGGCTGATTGTTCTAGGTGTATCCATACCTGATCGTCAATGATGCCTGCATGACAGAGTCTCGTAGAGAGGAACGCGTCCTTCAGCTTCTGCGTTTCCTCAATCACTTTCTCATCAAGCAGAAGGTATTTCTGTTTTCATGTTGCTACTCGTCTACAGGTCAAGTCTCATTGCACAATGTCCGTCTTATACCAGTGATTGGACTCATAAACTGAGGTAGATGTACATTCTGGATGTGAAATTGTATTGTATTGTATTTGTGTATTTCTATACTGTCTCTTACAGACCACTACTGCTCAGAGGCGGTTCCGACTACATACAGCCCGAAGGTGTGTCGGAGTTTTACATGCCAAAGTGCTTGAGCAATTGTGAATGAAGGACTGTTTTGTTAATATTAGGATAACAGTCGATTTTCATAAAATCTAGTACAATTTCTTCATATGATTTCTTTCTTTTTTAAAATGCTGTTTATTGTGTGTGATCAAAGGAGACGAATAGAAGACAGCTGCATTTTGTCGTACCGCGTGTCATTCCGTTCTCTCCACAGATGAGATTTGTGGAAGACAATCCATCTTCCATCTCATTGCTGGACATATACAAACAGGTAACATCGTCACTTTCCGCTTCGTTTATAAATTAGTTAGGGCCTTAAGATTAATGTGACAAATGGAAAATGAAATAGACGATTGTATTGTCTGATAAGATTTATAGCTATTAACACTGTTTCAAGTAATTAGTTAACTCTTCCACAGCAGATGTGGTCGATAACGACCGCACAGACAAAAACGCATCCTGTGGTATGAAATTACCGTTATAAAGAGTTATATTTATATCCTATAATTAGAGAAAACATAGTACTTTCTAGGAAAACCCTTACGTGGGTTTTCCCAATGGATTTTGGCGAAGTTAGGGACGCAAATCGTTTTTGTAAATATTATTATCTTCGGACATTTAAATTTTACACAGATACGCGGTATGGTACTTGGCCATTTGTCGTTATGCATTCAAATGTATCTTTATTCATCAACTAAACCATCAAATTACGTATCATAGATCACACAATGTTGTACAGACTCTAAACAAATTATAAACTTTGACGAATAACAGGTTTTGGCCTATATTGGGCCTGATATCGGTGGCCTGTCGACGGTGACTTCAATCTCAAACGACGTGGGCCGAAATTTCCATTGTTTACCAATCAAAAGACGCTCAATTTTTATCGCTTCGCTATTATAATGAAATATATTTTATATTATTCATAAACGTATTATATATTTTGTTTATAATAAGATTTTAACAAATTACCTGAATCATAAAACAATGTTGCCAAGTTCCGTGACGAGACGTTGTACATTGAAGACTAGTGTTGTGGTCAACGATCGTTTTGTACCGGTGTCACCATAAACTAGCTAATTAGGTATAAATTAATTTATTTATTCACTTCTCATCTGTTGCAACAAGTTTGCCTGATGAAGGGCTACATTTTGTATATTTTCATTAAATTTTATTCCTATTATAATATTTTTTTATTTATTTTTAAGATTAACAAATTTATTTTTATTCTTAAGAATAATTTATATATTTATCAAATTAGACGTAACTGGATAAACTAATCATCTTTTCTAGATGGAATATTGCTGAGAAATTTACCGCGAACAAGATGATATAAAATATGTCTATATTGCTAAAGATTTTATCAGTGTACAATTATATGAACTTATAGGGCAATATTTACCCAAAACAATTTAGCTGCGAAAGAGTTAAGGCAGTATCATGGGGACAATAGGTTTGATATCAGTGTGTTTTGTACCTGTAGAAGACTAACAAAGGTGCTGGAGAGCACGACATACCGATAGCTCGCTATTATGAGCGCTTGGCAACTATTCAGGCTCGTGGGTCTCAGCCAAGCCATCAGGTTCTGTGTGACATCTTGAAGGAGGTCCAGGCGAACATGGTCCCTCGACAGCTGTTGAAGGAGTGGGCTCAGCACCGCTTCCCAGACGCCACTGACTACTGGGCATTCAGAAAGAACGTAAGATGATCTATGCAATTTCAGTTTAAATCAAAGTGCTGTCGTAATTTAACAAATATTTATTTTCTGGGTAATAAAACTATTTTCCTATTACTAGAAAATGTGTTATTTATTCATGCTTTCATCATTGTCTAGATCAGTGTTTTTGCCAATGGTTTCTACTTTTATGTCTTTCTTGTTCTCTGCCGTGCCGTTAGACAGGTTCGAACGAATGTCCACCGTCACCACGCCTCCTGTTCCACTTTCTTCCTCAGCCTTTTGTATCCGTCTCTCATCATCCAGTTCAGCATCATCTGTCACTCTTTTATCTTCGATTTTCCTTCTATCACCATTTTTACATATAGTCTTCTTTTAGTATGTACCCAATCAATTTTTTGCTTTTCCCAGATTGTCGTTATCTTTGTTCTTTCTTCTCCTATCATTCCAAGCACTTCTCCATTTGTTATGTGCTCTGTCCAGCTGATTTTTTTAACGTATTTCTCCAGTCCACATTTCGATAGCCTCTAGTTTCTTTGTATCTTGTTTTGTCATTGTTTAAGTTTTCGTTGTGTGTATTTCACCTTTAAAAGTTACTTAGTATGCTGTCATGTAAGAAACTCTAATGACGGGGGGGCTGTGACAACAGTGGCTGGCTTAGGAGTGATGATCTCCCTTATAAATTGTAGCAAATGAAGAAGTCATGAGAGATTGAGTTTCTACAATCTGCTTCTGAATTTCTCGGTTGTCTGCAGGAATTCATTGCACACATATTTGGATTGTGGTTGTCAGTTTGAGATTAAATCGGAATTGCTAATTGCTTTAAACTGCTTCAAAATAGTGTGTAGTTTGTAGCTTGTACTTTTATTAACATTGCATAACTCTGATCATTGTGTCTGATCATATTTCACACCATCTTAATACTTAGTCGACTGTGAATTCATGCTTTCTCACAGATAACTAACCATCTGGCGATCTGGGGATTTGCCGAATTCATTCTGCACCTCACTCGCATGAATCCTGACATGATGTATCTCCATCAAGACAGCGGTTTCATGAATGTCTCCTATTTCAAATTTGACACTGACGACCAGTCGGGTGAGTGCTACTGTTGTCACTTGATTTCAATTGGAATGACCCTATACTATGTTTATTTTCCCAGTGGCACGCTGCCCAAGTGAGTCACGCCTTCAATGTGTTGTTGCAAACTCTGGCATGACGTGAGTTTGGTTTTATTGTGTCAACTTTAATGCATAACTCTCACTTTCTATGCCATAGCAATCTCATACTTTATTTCTTGCCAAAACTTTGCATATTTATCAGCATTATAAGTTATTGTATTTCTCATATTTAGAGTTGTAATTAGACTGTATATGTAATTATGTTTCTGGAAATTGTTCTGTCCTTCAGGCGACCTTAATGCCAATCGCCCAGTGCCTTTCCGCCTGACGCCGAACCTCGCGGAGTTTCTGACTCAGATCGGAATTACTGGACCTTTGACAGCTTCTATGGTGGCAGCCGCTCGTTGTTTTGTTTATCCATCGTACAAGCTATCGAGTTACTTGTCGGCAATTCTCAGGGATGAATACATTACTTGGCATAAAAAGGTGAACATTGGCTATGTTTGACTTCATGAATACTGAATGGCATGTAGATAGTGGCATTTGTGTGTACTGTGTAGCCGATTTAATAGCCAAACATTGAATCCCAGAATGTTTTGTTAAGCCAAGAAACTCTACCTTAAATTTAATGTTTGTTGGTTGCGTTATTGCCATTTCGTGTCTCTAAAATTGTGATGGACGTGAAAATCATTGTCATGCCTCGTAAGATTGCTATTGATGTTGAGCTTTCCTAATGCTCTTTAGGTTCTTCTGCAGTGTGTGTAGGCCTATAGGTGTGTGACACTGTGTGTAGATGTGTGTACTTTAGTTTAGGTGTGTGTGTGTTGATGGTGTAATTTGGTCATGCTCATTGTTGTTTCTTTTACGTGCAATAGAAACAGGAGGAGTTGAACTTGGGTGGAGCAAATGGACCACCTGACCTGGAAGGAGAGGTCCTCATTCAGATGGTTACCAAAGCAGTTCAAGCCATTATAACACGACTTCACAGTAAGCTTCCAATGACTTTGTTACATCGTAGCACTGAAAAATAATTATTATCATCTTTAAGATCAGCCAATTTTGTTTTGTTGGCTGTTTGCAAACAAAGTGTTGACAAAACCCATCCAAAATTTGCAGATAGTGGCCTGTGCTGCAATTGGAATGTTTATTCCTCTGTATATGTGCATGGAATATTTACATTGTTTACATTTCTGCAATGATATTGTTGACAATTTCTATAACACTATATTGCAATCAAGGCCAAAGAAAATGGCTGTACATGAGTTCAAGGAATCAATGACAGGAATATGATACTCTAGAAAGGTAGATCTTGATATGTGGCACATTCTTCACGTGATCAGGAAGACTGTTCAATGCAGATGGTCCAGAGACATAGAGGGAACAATTACCACCAAACCTCTGAAGACCTTGGGACTTGTAGTTGATTTTTAAAGGAGGATCATAGCTGACACGTGTTTTAATTGTCTGCGACAAAAATGCAAGAAACGGAGATGTAGTCAACTAGTCGGCTTAAGTTGATGAACAATGACAGCAATAATGAACAGAGCATAGCTGAAAGTAGAAATCACATCAGCCGCACTCCATATCAACTAAATATTAATTTCCAGCATGTACATCACTTCTCATGACCATCATATTCCTACAGCCTATTCTTCATTCAGCCAAGCCTCAGATAATTGAAGATGGACAACTGACTGTATTTGTTTCAGATTTGGCGGTGTTTGAAGGTGCCGAGACGCGTGTCAGCACTCTGATTGCTGCCGCCAACAGCCCAGATAACCTCTGTCGCATGGATCCTGCTTGGCATCCGTGGCTTTAGAAAGACATCTCAACATTATCTGACTGCTTGGCATTTATGTGTATTTGAAACTAGTGTTTGGAAAGGACTTGAGAAACCTGAACTACTGTTGGTCACCACAGCTGGTTGGGTGCATTGCCGACGTTTTAGTGATTATTCTCTTTGTAAGGACAGAAATGTATTTGTTTTAACAAGGTCTTGATTTGTCATTAGATTTACAGCTTGCAGTGCACATGATCACGTGTGGTTCGTCTTGGAATAGTGTGAAATGCAAGACATATATATTTATAAAATGCTTTGATTTTATTACTTGTTTCCTGGAGACTTAATTAACAATGTGACATGACTCCATTTCCAGTGTATTGTGTGGTGGTTGGTCATTGTCACTTGAGCGTAAGGATCAAATCTGCATTTCCTGCATGTGCAATTTGACCAACTAGCAACTGAAGATGTGCTATTTGACCAACTAGCAACTGAAGACACACAAAGTTCTGCTACAAAAGAAGAAGTATTATGTTGAATTTGTTGTGTTTTTTTACCCCAGCAAGAAAAGTAACGAGATATTTCGCTATTTGCATTAGCATTCACTGTCTTTGAATAAATATTCAGCATTTTATTTGAAGCAGGAAAACGAATTAAATCTTAATGCATATGTGTGCCCATTTTTTTTTACTGTTTTGTAATAGTAAGCAAGTTCCACATTCAAAGTAAATTGACCTCTAACTAATATGTTACTTGATTTTGTTCACGCGGCATCATGGAACTGATAATTGATCGTTATATGTCAGTTCTTCAAAATGCCATAAGGAACCGATACTCTTGTGGGCCTCATGACTTATTTTTTTAACAGTTTCATCTAAATTGCAAAACTGTACGTTGTTTGTAATTGGCACATCGGTTGATAAAATAATAATCAGTATATAAACTTGTGTCTAAGACGAAGAAAAGGTAGTGTGGGGTTCTGAAGTCTGGGACAGGTCTGACTCCAGATCAATGTCCAATTTAACCAATGTGGAATATTACATAAGACTTGCATCATTGCATGGATTCTTTGTTCTTTGTGTGTGTGAGGGTGAATAAACTTGGGTCAAATTATTGCTTGATTACATTCGCAATGTCGTTGTTTGCATTTAGATGAATAACACATCAAAACCTGGAAGATGAGGCACAGCCACTTAGCCAGTTGCAATGATTCACAAATATAGCTTAGCTTGTAGCCTCTAAGATATTGACTCTTACTGCGACAAACTCCTACTAAGCTTAAAGCTTGTACAAGAGTTTACTTAGAATACCAATATTAAATACAGCAACATTTATAATCACGTGAACAGGGCATCGATTGATCATGCAAAGCACAAGACGAATGGTCAATTCGCTAAAAGTAGAAGTTGACTATATTGCAATAAAAATGTTTGACAAATTTGGTTGAAAGAAATACATCTTACAGCCACACATGCAGTGAGTTTCAGAGACTATTATATATGCAGTTCATTATTATACACAAATTCTGGTTTACTAATCTAACAATAGAATTTAATAACAGACTGCATGCATTTTAGCTTTTTTGTCATCTTATAGACAACTTGAAATAGCTTATGTTCAAAGTGAATGCCTGTAATGTGCCATACGATGTACCACTTAACAGTTAGGGCACAAATAATGTTTTAAAACACATTTGCTTCAGATGTGTAGAAGCAATATTCGAGCATACAACTTGATCCATCACTTATTGCTAAAATACAAATTTGAATGATTGAAAACAAAAAGCAAGGTGATGGCCATTCTCGTTCTGTATTCTGCCGTTAAAGGAATAATGCAGGCATTCAATTGTTATGGAACTGTAGCTTAGATAAGGGCGAATGCAACGTTGGATGACACTTCATTCTCTTCTTCCATCCCTCCTTTTTACCGTGTCCAACGGTCCAACCCTCCATTTCGCTCTCGTCCTCCAACCCTCCATTTTGCAATCTTCCAAACCTCCATTTTTCCCTCTTCCTCCTACCATCCATTTCCCTTTCTTCCTCCAACCCTCCAGTTTACCCTCTTCCTTCAACCCTCCACTTTGCTCTCTTTCTCCACCTTCTGTTTTACCCTCCTCCTATCGATTATGATTGATTGGACACCGGGTTATCGGCTGATTACAGCAATGTAGCTTTTATGGAGACTAAAGAAGTGGTACTGTCCTGACTGCAATTAGGGCACACAAATAAGCTCTTGTTCTCCAGTCTCCATCTGTAAGCACAATGTTTTATATGGAATAAATATTTGGGCATACAAAAAGTCATATAGTTTTTTGTTAATCGAAAAATGTTTAAGTTATATCCCACACCGATGGGTGCTTGGTTAGTGTAGTGTTTGCAGTTTAGTCGTTAGCGTGCTGTACTGTCAAGCAGGAGGTACCGGGTTCCAATCCCGGCCAGGGCAGA
>JAQFXW010002154.1:0-13532 GCA_034693945.1 Dendrobaena attemsi
GGTTGAAAGTTAGGGTATTTCACATAAGTTTTACTTGGATTTTAAAATGGGTTCCGTTGCAGGCTCCAAACGTAGGATAGAAATTTTAGAAACCAATCCCGATGTTTTGCCTTTGTCAGACCTTTCGGTATAGGTGTTACCAAATTTTACCTGGTGATACCTTAGACCATAAGCATCGAAACGCGCCTATTCCCAACTGGGGGAGACGCCCCTAAGATTTTCTATAATTTTTTGAAGTTTCTCAAATTCAATGCAATTAGATAGATATCGCGACCGCATTGGCTTGTTTACGTTCATTTCCGTCGTGATTTTCTAGTTTAAAAAGTTCATAATTATTCAGATATGAATTATTAAATTCTATTATGAAAATCTCTCGAACACGCTAATGTATCATGATATAGGCCTACTGCAGTTGACCTATTGGCATAGAGTACGGCCTACTATAGGTCTGTATATAAGTAAGCTGCATTCGAGCGCGACTGTGCAGTAGTGAACTTGAAAAAGCGTTATAGAAATATCCGAAATAAATAAATTAGTGACTACATACATGCACACACAAACACAAACACAATACAGGCCTATATAATATATAGGCCTGTAGACCTATACCTTATATATAAGCAAAGCATAAGTCTATAAGCGGCTTTGAACATTGGCATTATCCATAGACTTATCCGACGCTGTATAAAATACCCTATAGTCTGTATTTGATCTCTTTATCCAGTGTATTTCCACTCGGTTGATTCTGCAGTGCATCAATCTATTGGTCGTCTGCTCCGAGAGTCCAAGTCATCCTCTGCAGTCACATGCAGTCTCTGATTGCAATTCCTCTGTGTTCTGTCTGTCTGTCTCTCTCTGTCCTATTATTATATGGCCGTTAGGCTTTTTCTTCATTTCGATCTGAATGTTATACCAGACTCTGTCGTTTCATTTAAAACCAATCGCCTTCTTAATCAGAGTACAGAGTACAGACCTTAGGCTTTAAAGGAGATTTACCAATGCACATCAAGGCAACATTGACACGCAGTTGGGGTCCATGACCGCGTAGAAATCCAGCACTGAACTATAATTATAGTGAATTGCAGGACCAACTGAGGCACTAATTACACTGCCTGTTCAATAATCTAAATAATAAATTATTCACCAATTTCATCGAACACTGGTTCCTTGCTTTTGATGATAATTATACGACTACACAAGTAGTGTTTCATCGCATGTATTTCTTCTCAAGTCAGCCGATCACTGCACAAGTGCACATTTTGTGTATCACTGGCCGTTAAAATAAACCCCGCAGTCTTTATTTTTAAGTGCAGTGATCTATCTGACCAATGATCACAGCTCAACTTAATAGCTTATGTTGTGCCACCGATTTATATGATGTAATGTAGGCCTAAACTTACATAAGGAAAGGAAGAAGTCTTTATTTCCTCCACAGTTCAAACACATGCAGTTGTTATGCACATGTCATGCATGAATTATTATTGTCACCGTATTGATTAACTGTTCACGGTTCAATAATTAACTTATTATTACTAATTTCAGCTAGGATGCAAACGTTTAGTATAGGCTAAGTTTGACGTTGACAACATAGGCCTACTGCTCTGATAAAGATCTTAAAAAGGATCCTCAACTTCATGCTAATGCTACGAATGCAGCGAGACCAAGTCTTGATTATATATAAGACTCTTTATCAGTGGCCGGGGTGATTTGTTCGTTCCGGAGCCAGGCCAGTATCCCGAGAGGTCAAACCAAGGCTACATGTAATGTAATGTTAGAAATACTTTATGGTGATGAGTGTGAAATCTATCTACAGCTAGCAACTTAGCCTTGTATTTCTGCCATGGATGTTTCTTCTCAACACATATTAATAGTCAACTAAAGTGTATGATTTTGAGTGAATTCCTGGTGAATTTTGACTGCTGCAATATTTATTATTATTGTGCAAAGAACGCACTCGCCCAACCAATTGCCTACCATAAAGCCATGCAGGCGAATAAAGGAGATAGCAGATGGAGAACGTTGTTAACATTAGAAGATATTCAATTGTCCAGGTCAATGACGATGCACTAAAGCAGAAAAAGCAGTAACAGGAGATGCCTTATCTGGCTAAAACTTCTCTGAATTAAATTATTATGCGGGTATATTGGAAAAATAAAGGAAATTGGGGGCAAACGGAGGCTATGGAAAAGAGGAGGGTAGCCAGAAGTAGAGAACGCAGGAAGAAAGATAGATATACAGAGGGACAGAAGCTACAGTGGGTACAGGATAAGCAGAAGTATAGGCAATTATAGAGATCCATTGGAGTCAGAAAGACAGATACAGACAAACAATGTCAATCCGATATAGATAAGAAAGCAGAAGGTACACAGAATATAATATATATAATTAGAATTAGAAAGCCATAAGACAGATACGGATATAGATATATAAAGAAGATATAAAGTACAGTATGAGCAGACGGTATCAGAAAGCCGTCGAAGTACTTAGTACAAGTACAAAAGAGAGAGAGAGATATATATATATAGAGGCGGATAGATAGGAAGAGGGAAGGCGGCAAGCAGGGGAAAGACGTTTCCAACATGTGCCAGCTGTTCGTCAATAACAAATTGATGTTTGTCCCCTCTGTGGCTGCCCGCGTGCTCTTTCCCGATGCAGACGGGGAGAGTGGGGTTGATCGGGCTGTCCGGTACAATTGGCATCGAGGACGGACAGGGCGCTTCTTCTAATGTCAATCTCACCCGTTCAAATGAATTCCACTGTTTTCGCCTGGAGAGAGAGAGAGAGAGAGAGAGAGAGAGAGAGAGACAGACATACAGAGATAGAGAGAGAGAGAGATAGAAAACAGACTGATATATATATAGACAAACAGAAACAGAGGAGGAGGAAGAGAAGGAAGAGGAGGATATACGA
The DNA here is from genome assembly GCA_034693945.1 of Dendrobaena attemsi. Classification (NCBI taxonomy): domain Eukaryota; kingdom Metazoa; phylum Annelida; class Clitellata; order Crassiclitellata; family Lumbricidae; genus Dendrobaena; species Dendrobaena attemsi. The sequence goes on from JAQFXW010002154.1 coordinate 2,911, forward strand.
GAGAATCAGGACATGGACGACACACGGGCTACAAGCAGAAGCTGATTACAGTGGATTTGAGGGAAGTATATATATACACATTGGATATAAAATTTGCCAATATATCGCAAACAATGACAGTGAGCAACAATTGTGTATACATGCAAATATGTATTGTATATCACATTTATACTTTAATGTTTAATATATGCACGTGCTTATATGTAATATACTGTAATATGTATAGGCCACTATATAGGCCTATAGACCGTGCATCTAAGAGGATTGCCTTAATAAGAAAGTAGTCTATTGAGTTCCAGATTGCGTTTCATGTTTATTGATTCTATTCAACTTTATAATTTTTCTATAATCTGCGTTTACAAATACCTCAGCTATGGCGTGAGTCATACAATACTATTTAACTTATGTAAATGCATATTAGGACAATATATATACATATATATTGTAGGCAGACCTATATTATAAGAACTCAATTTTAATGTTCAATGCTCCATGCCGCCTGAAAGTCATTAGCTAACAGTCTATCCCTAAATTTAGATAAAACCAATTTCATCCTATTTCACTCAGTAAGAAAAAAAACCACTGGTGCTCACACCCTCTGCATGAATAAGGTACCCATTAACAATGTAACATCCACGAAATTCCTTGGTGTTGTTGTAGACTGCAACTTAAGCTGGACTGAACATATCTCAATTATAGGAAAGAAACTTGCAAAAAATATTGGAGTGCTCCTTAGGATCAGACACTGCTTGCCTTCATCAATATTACTTAGTCTTTACTACACACTCATTTTCCCCTACATCTCTTACTGTAACATCTCCTGGGGATCCAACTACCCTTCTCGACTGCATCATCTTTGCATATTGCAAAATCGGGCAATGAGAATAGTCAGTAAGGCTCACTGGAAAACCAATGCTAATCTACTCTTTTCAACCTATAAGTGCCTCTCATTACCTAATATAAATAAACTTCAGGTGTGTCTATTTATGTATAAATTCCATATGAACTTGTTACCAATAACATTTAAATCTTACTTTACTACTGGTTCGATGCTCCATGAGCATCGTACTAGGAATGCCCATAAATATCGTAGTGATGCAGCTAATCTTAGGATTAAACAATTTTCAATTAAATGCTTGGGCCCTTTCCTTTGGATGACCTAAACAAAAATTATAAGTCATTGCTCATATCTTCAGTTCTAAAGGCGCCCCTAAATTACTTGACGGCCTTTTTACACATACATTCACTTCATAAAAAAGTCTGTCGAACGACTGACACTCGAAATGTTAAAATTGCAGGTTATAACAAATACAACAAAGGTGTTGCTGTTGATTATGATGGTGGCAATGCTGTTCATACAATACTTCAAACAATATAAACTCAACAAGCAAAAAGTATTTGTTTAAATCCATAATTACTCTAGATCTAAATAACAGAATATTATTGTTTAGTTTGTAATAACAATCACAATGGATGCATACACTGGTGTTATAGGTCGAACTAAAATGTAGGATGGTCAAATATTTCGTTGTCGATAACAATGAATAACAAGACGATAAACCGTACTAATCAAATTGCCATTTCGCAGTAATTGGTAAACTACTGTTACTGTACCGCTTCTGACAAAGTCACAAATAATTTCAGAAAATTGCTAAATTAATACAAGAGGTCTAAAATTTGGTAGAAGAAAAAAATGCGTGCATTTATGTGTGGCCTAGACGATGACACACTTGGATTTCGAACGACTCTTTCTCTTTGACGAGGAAATCCCAGCTGTATGACTTGGCGTGTATGATGCGGCCCTTCTGGTTGCCTGAGGTTGTGGTTCATTTGAAAAGGTGACGCCAGCTGATTTAAGGGACGGGTATGATGAAGAAATACCAGCTTTCTGAAGGGGCGTGTAAGACGAGGAAATATCAGCTGGACGAGGCTGAAGGGACGTGTAAGATGAGGAGAGGCAAGTTCCATGAGGTTGTTCGTTTTGATAGGTGCTGCCAGCAGCTGCCTGAAGGTACCCGTTCGACGAAGCGATGCTAGCTGTTTGAAGGGGTCTATTTGAATCGGTGATGCCAACTGTTTGACGGGGTGCTACGTCACATGTATCATAGGGTTGGGATTTCCAATCGTGAGTTTTCAGACATATGAAACAGAATTCGTGTTCACAACCTTTACATGTCATGTGTTTGCACCCGCAAATAAGTTCTATGTTTAAAAAACATTTCGGACATGCGCGTAGCGACGGGCACTGCAGCCCGAGTAACTCTGTAGTTTTGCATTCTGCTAGAATTCTAGTTAACTCGGCACTACTATCGCAGCCAGAGTTTCCGCATGTGTGCCTTCCAGGGCTCTTCCACTGACGAAGACAATTCCAACAGAACTCATAGTGTGCTTCGTTCCTTGATTTGCAATTCAAACAGCCTACACGCTTGTCAGTGTCCTGTGCACGATGACAAGGAACTAAGCAAGTTGGACATTGCCTGAGATCGGCTATCTGTTGGTTCGCCAGTAATCTTTGTTCAAATTCAACTGCTTCGTCTTCGGAAAGGCAGGCGGCTTCTCGAATGAGCGAGAAGGGCCAGATGGATTTACAATCGCTACCAGGACAAGCTATCTTGTTCTTCTTTGCCTCCAATTGGTACAAGCAGTACGCAGCTAGCGAATGTGGTGCTGTTGATAGAATACATAAGAATTAATCTAAAATAATGAATGCCGCGAAAACACAACTAGCCTATATGAAATTGAGTATAAGCTAAACACACGAATGAGAAAACAAGTTCCATAAAATATCGTAATAGCCAGCTGTGATAACTATGAAGCGATAGTCACTTCAAGATTGTGAAGATGTATGCCTCGGCTTGTATATTAGCCCACTCATCGAGCGCCTGTGTTGAGGTTATTCTAAGAGGCGCTTTATAAATTGAAGCTTACAATAATTACTACAATTTCTATTGCAATCACTTCGGACGCATAATAGCCTATGCAAACGATGGGTTCAAGGACAAATACCCCTAGACAATTATTCACGGCACTACCCCGCGACAATTATCCCCGACAACTACCCTCGAACAATTACCCCTGTACCAATAACCCCCCGGACAACAACCTTGTACCAATAACCTCCGGACAATTACCCCTAGATACAAGTTGTCCAAAGAAGAAATGGAAATTGTTAGGGCCTAGTTTTTACCCGTGTCGTGTTGTCTCATGTTGTCTAGCACTGAGACATCAAGAATGATGTATGCATATAAGCCTATAAAACGTTTACAGCAGCCAATCTTTGGGAGGTCATTAACCACAACCTCGAAATAAGAAGTACTCGGACGGCAATGCACGCATTCTGACCGTCGTCAAGAAGTACACTGAGCACAACGTGCTTAACTATCTGCGTGGCATTGCTCCCATCCTCTCTTTCCAAGTTTCAAGAACTGATAAACACTAAAGAATATGGCCTTGGTAACTGTTATTTGACAAACTGCGTGATATAATTTCGTAAGTTTACAGAACAGAACTGATAACATGACATAATTAACAAGTATCATATCAGTCTGCATTTCTGCTCATCTAATCCCTAAAATCTAATAAAGGTTACTAGAATTATACGGAGTTTTACTTTGATATTCGATAGAACTTTCTTTTTCTCCCTCGGACTACTTGTAACTAGAGTGTAATTGTCTGGGTGGTTATTGGTACAGAGGTAGTTGTCCGGGGGGTAGTTGTCCGGGGGTAATTGGCACCGTAGGTAATTGTCCGGGGGTAATTGTCTGGAGGGTAATTGTCCAGGGGTAGCTGTCCGTACCCCAAACGATGGCGTGTGGCCAACACTTTACTCGCAGCCTGACCTTCCTACTGAGGTGACTGCGAGTGCGAGTGGAGCCAAAATTCTAAACATTTCTGCCCAGACATGGTTTTGTACCGGCGATGTTTCTATTGGTAAGACGCATCTGATGACAAATTCGCAGGCTATAAACACCACACATCATAGTGACCCAAGTTACATGTACATGTAGGGATAACTACGAATCTCTAGCTCTGACTTTACAATCAGAAATCATACGAAAGAGAAACTAAGCAAAATAGGATTACTCTAGAAGTAGGAATATGTACTATTGACTCCAGCCAGATGCGTGAGAAGTAAGCCTAAGCTTACTACTCTTCGAAAGAGAGAAAATCACTTCATGCAACCTTTTGTAGACAATGGACATGTAACTCGCTTAAAAATGTAATTTTGTTAATCGATGCAGGCTAATCTTTATTCGTAAAATTATAATATTTTATAATAATTATTAGTGTTATCTACGCTAGGTCTTGTTAAAGACGTATTAGGCCATACTTATAGGCCTAACCTAATAATGCGAATGATGCTTAGGCTTATTCCAGAATCTACGTCGACTAATCACTGTAGGCCCTTTGCAATGTCGTACAATTCATTCTCAATTTAAGAATACTTACTACTTAGGTCTACTTGCCTGTTTATTTGTTCCTAAAAACGCTAGCCATTTCTTCGTTACTTAAGAATTGTTGTGCGTATTGCTGTGATATAATAAACAACGCAGTCATGGAAAAGGAGCTATAGTATTGTGAGAAATATTTGACTGCTGAAATCTCTTAATAATATGCCTATCGTTGTTTATCATCGGACAACATTATGCCATCTAGAATATGAATCAATCAATCAAAAGCGTAACATAATAATTATAACAAGTTTACAACAACAACATTATTTACCAAACAAGTAATGCTCAATGCACAATAAGACCTAGAAGGAACAGAGGTCCTGCTAATTAGGGTCACCTGTGTGCAATAATGTTAAAGAATGAAATAACTTAATTCTAATAACAGGCATTCTTTTTTCATCAAATGTAGGCCAAGATTGGAGAACTTGCTTCACTTAATTCTAATAATAGGCCTACTTATTTTATCAATTGTAGGCCAAGATTGGAGAACTTGCTTCACTTAATTCCAATAATAGGCCTACTTATTTTATCAAATGTAGGCCTAGATTGGAGGAGTTGCTTCATAATCTAGAAAACGGACATAGTCGAAAGCGATTTAGAGTTATTCTTACCTATAGCATGTCCGCACGGCATAACGACACGAGGGCTACCATCATCTAAGTCGCAGACATCAGGATGTTCAGGTGAAGTGGTTAGCTTTATTATTCCTGAGGGTTTTGGATTTCTTGTCTGCTGCTGAAGATCATTTATCGTCGGCCAAACACCGCCAATTAATCCAACGCTTAGGTTAAGAGTGCTTTTGTCCCGTATGTTGTAATCCGATAAACTCTGATTTCTAGTAACCTTGTCATCATTGATAATTAGGCCTAATAAAGAAAGCATATAGACCTATATCTACCAGCTGCTGTAATAGCTAGTTATATAGCCTGGTCAGCTATAGTTTCAGTTGTCAGCTACAGTTTCAGTTGTCAGCTACAGTTTCAGTTAGTCTCAGTTTCAGTTGTCTGCTGCAGTTTCAGTAGTCAGCTACAGTTTCAGTTGCCAGCTACAATTTCAGTTGTCAGCTGCAGTTTCAGTAGTCAGCTACAATTTCAGTCGTCGGCTACAGCTTCAGTCATCAGCTACAGTTTCAGTCGTCAGCTACAGTTTCAGTCGTCAGCTACAGTTTCAGTTGTCAGCTACAGTTTCAGTTGTCAGCTACAGTTTCAGTTGTCAGCTACAGTTTCAGTTGTCAGCTACAGTTTCAGTTAGTCTCAGTTTGAGTTAGTTGCTGCTGCAATAAATTACAGTTGCACTAAGCTACGGTTTAAATTTCCCAAACTTGCTGACTCACAAATCGACCTAAGTCGTCTCAGAAAATTACTTTCGCACTTAAGGAGCTCGTTGATTATATATTCTACGTTAATATATTTACGTAAGCATTGTAGTAATAATATTATGGGCAAACAATTTTTTCGTAATTAAATACCAAATTTCTTGGACTAAGTTTCACACATGCAGATGTAGTCCTAGCCTCTTAGGTCTAAGTGACTGTTAAGAAAATGTTCTATAGAAGTTTCGAAATGTCACCTTAGAAGTCTATGAAAGACTATGGGCCTAGGCATACTTATATAAATATATATATATATATATATATATATATCTTTTCAGTATGATAATCAATAGACATCTTAGTTACCATCCGAGGTATAGAGTCGATAGTTAGTTCCTACTGGTATGTGAGGATGCTCTTCAGTTTTCTTCAGCAGTTCGGATATGAGGCAATTCTTGTTTTAACAAACAGAAGAGACATTTCCTTAAAACTGTTTAGCAAATAATTTTTAAGCTGCATCAAAGTTTAAATGTGACAAACACCGAGCCTAGTTTAACTTTGAACAGATTTCTCAACCTGCGAAGGGGAACAAGTAAGTTCTAAAACTGTTGCATTAGTTTAATTAATTGCCACGTTCGGGGGCGCAATGAAAACATTTCACTGGGCCGAGCAGTGGACAGTGGACAGTGGAAACACTGCAAGGACTGAGAGTTTGTTCATCGATCTCTTAGCAAATTGTTGTGATTTTGTATCTGGAAAGTTATAGGTGGATGAGTGCTTCTAGCAGACGACTGTACTATCCGCCACAATTCTACACAACTTTGAGTAAGCTTAAAACATACTTCACTCATCTGAGTCGTCAATTACAATTCAACACAAACTCAGTTACGACCTGTCTCCATCGATTTTCGGCAAATGCTTGTTACCGGTTGCATTTTATTGCATTTTCACCAAATGCCGAACTTTTTATTGTTCTTGTATTTGATGCAGCAGGGTTATTGGTGAAATCTGGGACAGTGCACTAACCTCAAAAGTCACATGGAGCAGTGCACTAACCTCAAGAAGGCATCTGGAAAAGTGACTAACCTCAAAATGTCATCTCGGACAGTGCCGTATTTAACCTCAAGAAGTCATCTGTAACAGTGCCCTAACTTTGAAAAATCATACCAACGCTTGTGGATCACAATTCAGGTAACAATTCAGCGTTACAACGCATTTGCATTCCGTAGTACCTTCGCGGATTTAGAATGGGAGCCGTTCCAGGAATGTTAGCATACATATCTAATTCTATGTGCACTAGGGCTATACGAGAGCCCTATTTAAACTACAGTGCATCTACTATTATTGGACATGTAACTCTATTTATTAGGTCTCTATGCAAATGCAACAGGCCTACTAAACCCTTAGTTCGTTACGAGTCTAGAAAGTACTTACTGCGGGAACAATTATTTGAACTTTCTTGAGTGTGTCCAAACTGATGAAAATCTGCCAGCCCGCCATCTTTGTTGTCCAGGTGAGTTCCTCTCTGTAGATTGGTTGTTTGCGACGTAGTAGGCCGATCTGTCAGTGAAGTCCTTCTAAAAACACATATACACGCTCTATATAAAATATCAAACTTATAGTCACAATGACATAGAGGTCTTGTAATAATATTACAACTATACTCAAACGTGTTGTGGACTGCTAAGAGAGTTAGTATCAACAATCAACACTGGGGAACACACGCAGCATCAAAGGCAGGGGCTTCTATCCCTATACCAAGCGGGCGCAACCTGCGCCCAGTGGAAAATAGGGGGAGGACATTTTATAATGTATAATTTTCAGATTGGGGGGAAACTGGTCAGAGGGGATGGAAAAATATTTTTGAGGGGAAAAAATGGAAAGTCATGAGCTCTTGAGCCCGGCTGCTTGGGGGCGGAGGATAGAAGACCCTGATCAAAGGGAGTCCTTTCCAACAGCTGAGTCAGGTAAGAATTAGCCTAAGACAATGAGACAGGTAGGCAGATAATTATACAGGGTTGGCTATTCAAGTTGTCTTGCACAAGCCAGTAAATGAGATGCCGCTTTACCCGGACAATCAACGCATACTTTACTTTAAAATGAATTCCTGGTTCTTGATTAATTAAAATTAATGAACTCTCCATCTGACACTTTGGCTAATAATAGGCTTCCGACGTATACCCGTTCATAATTATTAGTTAACCTTAATGGCATAACAGACAATTAAACTAATTCGACAGCTGCTGTGGATTCTTATGTCACAGCCAATTCACAACGCTGATCGTTTAGATAAGGTGCCATGTCACTTGTTATAAGTATTCTTTTAAACTGAAAAAGCATTCGACGTGCACTGGATGCGGTATCATGCAGAAGAAAATCATCGACATAATGAATAACACGAAGTCTATCGATCTTAAAGAAATTAAAAATTGGTGAAACGAAAGACTCACCTGAGCGTGCAATAAAATTCTGCATAGGCCTACACGTGGTTATATAGATGCCTATCCCACAATGCATACCTGCATATTGGATGAAGTAGGAATTCTGTTTTCGATCTTGTCGGGAATTTACAGATCGCAATACCATATCTCATAGGCCTATATCTATAGTCCGCTATAATCTTTGGTCGCTAAGCAAAACTACAAACATGTAAGCCCCCTTATACTAGGCATGGGAATAGGGGCGTATTTAGGGGGGTTTAACGTGTTCAAACCCTCCCCCGAAATGATTTTTGTCCATGTATTTCTTGACTTTTTGTTAGGTAAACCCCCACCCCAAAATGTTGATTAAAATTGTTTAGGATGGAGAAAAATCCGAGAAATAGACCCGAAATCTGTGAAATTGTGGTGAACGACTAAAAAAAAGGTCTTCAGCTTTTTCGGTGACTTGCAAGGCATAAATTTTGAGATTTGGGGCGAATGACAAAAAACAGTTTCTGGCTACGCCTCTGCCTGGGAATAGTCAATTCTCCTGTAACTCTACTTCCTTGTCGAGATACAGGCCTAGATTGTAGACCAGACAACCGCTGTTCAACCTGAGAACGGCCAGCCGATTTTAAGTGGCTCGCCAGAGCTGGCTAAACTTTCGTAGCTGATGATTTGTAACTTTACCCATTACTTTGACAACGTGAACACTGAACACTGAAATCCAGTTCCCACAATGCATACCTGCAACAATTCCATATGATTGCCCCACAATAATTATATAGGTTGCACATAGATAATAATGACAAAAAATATGTTAGTCGTTAGGCCTACTCAGAGTTTACTGTTTCGGACGGTGCGACAGTTGACTTCGAGAGCAGCGTCCTTAGTGACCTGCAGTGTCCAAAAATATAGAAAGCACTGCCTTAGATACATGTAATCAATGCTTTTTGTGGTGGGACGCACCGAAACGGCGTTCCGACACTTTTATCGGCAGATATTTTGATCGGTGACATTTTTCGTAGAAAATAAATGGAATGACTAAAGATGTCATCACTTTTTGGTAGATGACATGACGATCTGATTGTGGAGTGATAAAATTTTCTTGAAACGTCAACTTTTTTTCAAACTTTTCGTGAGTGGTGAGCTGTGTATAATTATATGAAATTCAGACTTAATTTTTAAATTGATCTTCAAACAGTCTTTGCAAAATATGAGTTCGGCACCTTTTTCTCTAGAATAAAGAAAGCACTGCGTGTAGTGTAGACTGTAGAGTGTGAGCGTGTTGTGTTAAATAGCCAATAACGTAGTGGTCTGAATAAATATAATTATAAACTTAATGATAGAGGATAGTGCGTGAAATTCGCTTCTTACTGACTGTTTAACACTGCAACATTGTAGTAATACGCACCATGATAAAGGCCTGACTGGAAATTATGCTTACATAATCATTTTACAAGTCTTGAACCTATTGGGAAATTTTACAGAAGCATAATCCCAAGGGCGTAACTTTGCCCCAAATAGTGGTGGTGACTATTTCTCTGATCACTTTTGTTTACATGGCATTAGCTTCCTTGAATCTCTACTATATTCACTTTCTAGTACTTTCCAAAAAAGGAGAATTTAGTAGGCATTCAGTGTAGGCTATAGCCTCATGCTTTCTGTTGTCATCTGTTACATTCGCCTTCTGCTCGCAACTTAATTTGCCAGCATGATGTTATTTTGATCCATATCTAATTATCTATCCTACTCAAAACACATAGGCCTATCTACAGTGTGGGCCAAAAAGTAACCCCTACATTTTTTCCAATATTTTTGTGATTTTGTCAAATAATTATGGGAATTCTTACATAAAATTTTACAAGCTGAAAGGCAAGTCATATATATAAATGCGAAATTTCGCACAAAAGTTTTACACAGATTAATAGTTATTCAACTTTAAGTGACGTCACCCACTGTTTTTATGCAAGAAGTTGTGCAAAGTGTGTAACTTTCATGAAAAATAACACAACTTCATAGGAAATATGCCAAATTTATTCACATCTTGGTGTAATATTATCGTAATCTCTATATATCTAAAGTAGGCCTAGACCAATACTGGATATCAAGATGACGGATTCTTCAGTGGATAGGCGGTATTCAGGCCTATATGGTAACGGCACGTCCACTAGTCATTATCAACGCTAAATTACCATACATTCACTATAGGGCATAGACCTATAATTGACACAGGCTTGCCATTTAAAAATGGCATACACAACTCTAACCTTTCGCGGTATCTTTACAATGAATCGATCAAGGGCTTCTATCCCCTAAGCAGCTATATCCTTAAGACCATGCACGAGATTTCCATTACGATGTTAATTAAGTAAGCTAGTACAGGGGCTTCTATCCCTATACCCAGCGGGCGCAAGTGTGCCCAGTGGAAAACAG
>JAQFXW010002155.1:0-13531 GCA_034693945.1 Dendrobaena attemsi
ATTCTAATGGCTGCCATGACTGCTGGACATCTCACAGTGTCTGCTGCCTGGACATCTCGTTCCCGGTACAGAGCAACGCAGAAGCATACGAACAGGAAACTACGATGGATGCTCGCCATGTCTTCAGGATGTGCAGGAATTGTATTCAAACGATGCCTATGTGTCTTGCTGTCAGTAATGCATTATATAGACACTCGATAGAAGTCGTCCTCTATTTATGAACACCTGTTCCTGTCGTTGCCAGCAGTAAAATAATTTATCTGTCTGACATTCTTATTTAATACTGTCCGTCTCACTAATAAAGTCAAACCTGAAGAATGCTCGTCATGGCGCCTGCAGCTATATAAGTTGTGCCTCTCAGTCCTTGTCCGAATCGTTCAGACTTTATATAGGTCTAGTTAAGCACTGAAGCATTGCTAAGCTTCAAGTTGAGGTTATCGGTTTTTCAATGGTCCATATAAACTAGCATCAATAGACGAAAAGAATGACTGCGTTCCGTGTCAGATGGTCTTTTCTTTGAACTGTTTCAGAAGAACGAGGTAGCCCATTATTTGCAACATTGTGTAGATAGCCTTTTTCCTGCATACTTATTAGGCAATATATATATATATATATATATATATATAATTAGACAGTAGTACGCTGGCATATAGAACTGTACGACCATCAATGTATATTGGGCTGAACGTCGATGGCTGTTGGCTAGGCGTACGATTCTTAAATGGAAAACATTCAATGATGCAAGAAATCTTCTACAAAGGACTCAGAGGTCCATCTATAGCTTTTGTTTGACTGGATCTTTGACGCTGTTTCCGATAGATATTTCATGTGTTTTGCATTATCAACGCATTCATTATTTTCGTTTATTTGTGAAGATAAATCGATGAATTATTATGTTTGCGAATGAAAAATTGCCTGTGTGGACATTAAACAGCAAATTCCATTGCAGAAAACATTTTGAGCAGAGGTGCGGTATTCGCTGAATGTCGCTGAAGGTCTATATTGTAAGTCTCCGAAATGTTCAGCACTAAACGAAAAACGCTTACTGGAGACTAGCTAATCATGACCGCAATTGCAATGCTTCTTGTCCGTTTCGGTGCCAGCCTGCCAGGATAAAATCTAGGAGGTGAAGTTATGGCGACAACAGTTTGACTATCGCTAGGCCTAAACATAGGCTATTGATTGAGGCTATACGAGTAACAGGAATGTTAGTTAACAAAATTAAAATGATTTAGTTAACTATGTATAGGGCCTAGGCCTACCTTTTCGTTAGCTAAATCATTTTGTTTTCGTGAACCTAACTGAGAAATGGAATTTCCAAATATAAATTCATCTTTCTTTCGTGCTCGTGCGTCTCAATCATTATTGTGAAAGAGTTTAAGTGACAGTGTGAGCCTACTACGTTTGGAAGTCTGTAGTGAAAGCCAAATCGGATGTCAACCAGCAGCAGGCCTCATAGCCACTATGCGACCGCATATCCATTATAACCTCAAATTCTGTTGGCCGCAAAATTTGATTTATAATTTGATTTTAAAGTTAAAATTAGGCCTATAACTATAGTTAATAAGAACTTGCCATTACTCGTGATAATGCAATCCTGTGGGCCCCATAGTTACCTAGTAACTGTTTCGAACTTCACTATCAGTATTTGAAGCAATGTGGTTGCGCTGCTATACATGTATACATGCCTAGTTTCTTCATGAATTTAGGGTTAGGTGTTCTGGGTTCGAAAACTCTCTTGTTATAGCTTAGCCAAAGAGAAACGGTCCTTTCCATTGAAAGCGCAACTTTTGCATTAGGACAGTAGGAAATTGTATTAGGACAGTGCGAAAACAATTTTTTTAAGAAGCTGATAACAAGACAGCTATACATTGAATCACTTGAACAGCTTCATACTTTACCTTTTTGTTCGTGGTGGATACTACAAGATGCCTATTGTTATACACTGTGGCATCGTTTTAACCAAATCTCTTTTGATCGAATTACCAAAAGACTTCAGTTTCATATTCGAAATTATACTAGAACTAACAGAGGCACCGCCAGACAATTCCTTTAGGACATTTCACCCTGGACCTTCCCCCGGTTTGGTCAAATTCCCATCTTTATCTTACAGTTAGGCTTAAATATTGAATATTCTCATCTTTCATTTCGCTCTATTTGTAGTTATATTTTCATCTTTCATCTCGCTTCCAGTTATTGTTATATGTCCATATTGCAGAAGCTAAAATTGTAAGTAGATCGATAGATATCACTGACAATAAGCTAATACATTGTAAGTTAAATCGTCGGCCACACGTTAAATACTTTACTTTTGTGGACGTCTATGATTGAAAAGGGATCAGATCGGAAGAAAAAGTCCAGGGAAAATATCATACTCAATTTCAGAAGGAATAGTCCTGGTAAATGTCGGTGGAAATTGTCCGGGGGAATTGTCCAGATAGGGCCTACCTCTAGTGTGTTAGGTCTCGCAAAGAGTATGGTCTTGAAAAAGAGACTGTTAGACATTGTAGAAGTGAAATACTGCAATAGGCTGCTTTCTTACTTTGTGTGGCGTATAAATTGAAATGTTCGTTTCATTGCGTCGATCAATTATTATCTGGTGAAAGAAAGACGCAAACGAATGGCTGTTTGTTTGGCTGATGTCTACGTGTTCCTCTGTCGCCTATCCACCATACATGTTTGACAAAATCAAAGGCTTTACTCTCATTATTTTATTATTAATACAAGTTCAGTGATTGATCATTATTGTTAGTACTTAATTTTGCAACTTTTAAAATGAAAATCCATCAGAATCAGAAATGAAACTTTTGCAGCAGTCTAGAGCAGGCGCCGGTATGTGCCTGACGAATCTCGATTCCTCCGATCAACATATAGGCCTACCTACAGAAAACAAAAAAAAATATTAAAATACTTAACAACACCATTTAAGCAGAATTTATGAGGTTCCTATTGAACAAAGTTTACGTCTCGCGTTTAGCAGACTCAAACACTAGAAGCCGTTGCAATACCTTTTGGCCAGGTTATAATGTTATAAGATCGAACGGTCTGTGAAAATAACAATGAGCTGTGTGCACATTCTAACATTGAGTCATGCAGTTTACATCTAGCTCAAACTGTAGCAGAAATGCGTCTTTCGACTTTTAATTAGGCCTTTACAGTGTGTAAGATTATGGTTAATCACTAACTAGCCCAGTTACATGTAGCTTCATCTATAAGGGGGCGGCCTGTTGTTTCACAGACAGCAGGGACGATTCCCGGTGCTGGATTTTACAAAATCTCGGGCTATCACGGTCCGATCACGGGGACCTGAAGTGGCGTGGCGTCCCCTGAAACGGACGAGCGGTAGTGAAGGATCTCACCCATAGGGTCTAGGCCATTGGCCACACGGCCGATATAGAAAAATCGAATTACCTTTACCTTTATTAACATCTCAGCTAGAAACTTGCTGATCGATCCTCTCGACCATCTACGATATAGGCTACAGCAGGTCACATCCCAACAAGAAAAGCAGCATGCCTGTTTCTATGAGATCTTGGATCTCTTCTTGCAAGCGCAATCCACAACGCATCGGTTACGTCACGCAGGCTTAATTTGTAGGATAAGAACTGCTACGAATACATCCCTAAAGGACAAGAACCATCTTGGACCAGTGGACCACCATGATTCGGAGACGCAACAGTTCTTGTGGACGAATATTGAATAATCGACATTATAGGCAAAGACAAGAAGTATCGACGGGTAGATGTGTTAACGACGCCTTGTCATAATAAAGATGGATGGCGTTGCCCTCCTGCTTTCGCCAGGCTAGGGACTGGCACTGTCACCGTATAATAATTCATTCATTAAGATCGGCTGGCTTACCGCTACATTCAAGGCATTAAGGCCTAACCTACAGAGAGAAAAAGAGCGACAACGATATATATATATATATATATGTATATATATATATAAAGAGAACGAGAGATACACAGAGAAACAGAGAGACAGAGACAGAGAGCTATGGAAAAGTAGACAGAGACGTAGAATAGCTGCGTCTTACATACGTGTATTCAATAAATGGCTTCATACAGTGCCATGCAGGTTGGGTCCTATTGAGACAACAGGTTGTTATGCAATTCGCCTCCGAGTAGTAGTGGACTTGAAAGGGCGGTATAGAAGTGCGTAAATAAATAAAATGAATAAAACATTGCGTTATGACTTATTATATCGACAGGCCTCAATCCCCTCATTTTAAGCATCACAAATGAGACTGTGGTTAGCTAAAGATTTGATAATTACATAAATTATTCTGCACCATGCTGCAGATTCTAAGGAAGTCCAAGTGTCGTAGTTGGTTCGGAGCTAGTTGTAGTAGGTGGCTGAGCTGTAGTTGGGGCAGCATTGGTGGTTAGTTCGGAGCTAGTTGTAGTAGGTGGCTGAGCTGTAGTTGGGGCAGCACTGGTGGTTGTGGCGGCGGTATTGGTAGTCGTTGCCATTCCTGGACACATGCACCTGAACCATGATTGAGTGCAATATCAAAATTACATTAAGAAAATATTGACCTGAATCTGATTGGCTAATTATGCTCTTCTGAAATTTATATTCGAATGTAGATTTTACGGTTTTTGTGTTCTAAAGAAAGGAACTGCAAAATTTACTAAATCATATCAAGGAGACGGTCTTGATCATCATCGAAAAACACCGCATGTCAAACCGATTTATAATAGGATTTGCGTCTTCAAAAATGCTGCTTATCACAAGAATGCTATTGATTATAATTATTAGAACAAGTGGCGAGTGTTCGTAAGAAACTGGATTATTCTGCTTTCAGAATAGATGATGCATCTGATCAAATCTGTTTGATACTATAATTCTACAGACAGTGGCGTAGCTAGGGTTCTCTGCACCCGGGCACAATCCCGAAATGTGCGTTCCCTTTCCCCGAAAAACTAATGACCTTTTCTTTTAGTCGTTGCCTGAATTTTCGAAATTTTGCCCCCTTTTCACCCCAAAATAAACTGATGACTTTTTTAAAGTCATCACTTCTACATGTACTTTCAGATATTTGCGCCCCTTTTTCGTAAAAAATCGCAATTTTTCCACATTTTCCGGAAAAAATCGCTTACATTTACCCGATTTTGCGCCCCTAGCCCTCCGCCCGTGAACATCTGTCCCCCCTCCCCTTAGCTACGCCACTATATATATAGATTTGTGGCTATAATAAGAATAGACTCGATTCTATTACACACCACACGTTGTCGACCTATTGATATGCATTACTTTTACAACCTGTTAATTGTTACTCCCGGACACGGTCCAAAAGGAAACAAATAGATTCCGAGTATGTTAAGCGTGACAAATTTGTACTGTGTGGTAGGTACTTCCTCTCCAACGCAGTCGTTACAGATGATAGTCTTTATGACCGAACCGTTTGCCAGCTGTAATGTGAGGCTACTGGCTCCTCCAAGTGAGTGGACGCCAGGAACACACTGTCAAAACATTGAATATCAGACAAACTGTTTTAATGACGCACTGTAGTACTCATCGTGGCTGACTTCAGTAAGAGGTGAATTATCTTTCAATGACCATCTATCAAAGGTTGAAAACAACTGGCATCTGGAAATATGACGTTTAGATGAAAATCTGTAGAGAATGTGAACTATTCATTAATCGAACTGAATTTCACCGACGAGGACTATAATTATTGCCATGAGCAATATGAGGTACATGATGAAATATCTTACAGACAAGGGTCTGCACTCTGCACCTTGAAAGATCTGACCAAGTAGCTTTGAAGTACAGTTGGAAACGGAAATGATTTCTTTTTGTGAGAATAATGGAAGTGGAACGTTTGGGGAATTTTGCCCGGAAGTTTTAACCTTATTCTGTCGCTGAACCACACTATTACTAAACAGAACCCCCGATGGGTTAATCCGGCCCTCGCTAAAAGCGGCGGCGGTCGGATGAATATTAGTGTACGTTAGTTTCTCAATTATTAGTTGCAGACATATGTATGTACGTCGCGCAGTCTCAGATTGCTGTTATCTGTGGCTGCACAGTCGTTGATTGCATACAATAGTAGGCTTAATAATCCTGATAATCTGTTTACTCAAGGTGTCTAGCAGTGACCACTACTTATTGTTGGAACTTCTTCGAATTCTCTCGTAGGCTATAGATGCAGTCCCAGTGATGTTCTTCCGAATTGGCGGACGTAAGCTAATAGAATAAACATTATTGTTGATGACAAAATAAATCTAATATTGCTTAGTTCAACGAGACAACAAAATAAGTTCTTAGATCCTGTTTCTGGGACAAGATTCCTGCAGAATTTTGTCACGAAGTAGACTCCGCAGATGACGCATTGCGGGGAATTGCTATTGGCCTCTAGGGAGTCTAGGCCAACAGCCAAATAATATTTAGAGTAGGCTTAAAATGGCGAAACAACTTAATACCAACACCTATAAGCTTACAGTTTATACTGTAATAGTGTTTACACAAGTTTTTAAACGTTCTTTCTCAAAAATCAATCAGCGTTCCAACTATCTCTGAGATATCCATAAAATTATTATTTCTAGAATAGTATAATTGCGAAGGTTGCAAACCGTGAAAAAATCATCATCTAACTGCATGGAACGGACAGCTATAATTGCCTATTGGCAGTTAGTAGGCTATGGACATTTTGACCATTGAAGTTACATGTACACTTACTCCGCAAGATTGGCTGGGTGGATTTATAATTTGGGGCAGCACGATAAGCTTTAGACTGTTTTGTGCTGTGAAGGTTTTATTTTCTTCGATAGCCGTGTTCACAGCAGCACAGCCAAGTTCTAACGAAATACTTCTTCCAACGTCGAACGTAGCGAATAGAGTGACGCACATCAGATAGAAGAAGGCTGACATTCTTCTGGTTAGATCTCTCTGAAGACGAACAGCTTTAATCTGCTTGTCTCTATTTAATAGGCCTAGACCTACAAGGTATATAGCTATTGAAGACCTCACTTACAAGATTGAATCTAACAATGTTCGGTAAGGAACTGCTTCAATTAGACGTTTTTTAATCAATATCTCAATGCTGAGCAGATTTTATCACCAGATTGTATGAGAATCACACGTCTCAAATTATAAGATTTGAAATGATTCGTATAATTGAATTCGATCAGATTTCTTTCCTTCCATAATTAATGCGCATATGAAAACTGAGCAATTGTAAGAAACGCTGGTGATGGCTGAGGTCTAATCTGCATCTCAATAGGATCAATGATGGGCCTGTAGGCCTACATTTGGATGTTCATCTCTATTATTAATAATATCATTATAATTATCATTCCATTTATCTATTAAGATACAACAATAATTAGGATATAACAATATTGAGGACGTTTGCAAGCCAACTGAAGTTGAAGTTAATAGGATACATTATCTCAAATACATGCTTAATAATCAATAATTGATTTTTAAATTTTATGAAATATTTGAAAATTATGAGTGGTGAAGTTTGCGATGGATCAATATCATTACTTATTACAAATATTTTGAAGAAGATCGTCTTTTTCTGGAGGCAGAACGAGAAACGGAAAAAAGAGAAACAATTGCAAACGTTGTGTGATCTCTTACTGTACTCAAAGCCTCGGGCGTCCGTAGAAATTTCTCTAGGGGATGCAACATTTTCAATTCTTGGAACGAAAAAATAATTAATTTTTTCTGATAATATTGATCTCCCATCGCGATCTCATAGACCAAATTTACCAGAAGATTTTCCATTTTTCGAAGAGCTGCAAGGCTTCGACATGCTCTTTGAACTATAATTTCTACAAATTTTTGCTAGAAAAATTGTTGTTCCGGGAAAGGCTATTTATTGCCTGGAATAGTAAAATGTTTTGAGATGTTGTTTTGAAAATGTAGAATATCACTTGCGCGCCCCCTTCCAGACGCCCATGCTCAACGCATGGGCGTCCGAAGGGGAGCGCTGTGTTTAAACTGAAGCCAGCTCAGGCTTACTTATTTTCTACATAACACTGATGGGTCGCAAAAATTAACTAAAATACATCAAAATCAGAAATGAATTTTTTTTTTGCAGCAGTCATCCAGCTGCCGGTCTCTGCAATGTGTGCATGACTAAGCTCGATTCTTCCGACCAAACTTGAGGCCACTTACATAAAATAGAAAACAATTACGATAGGACTACTTAACAATAAGCAGATTATTTTCATGGCACCATTGAACAACAGAATAAATTCATTTCCTGTGGCTAGACTACGGTATAGCAGACTCAATAATCTGTGCTATACGAATGTTATTTTTTATCGACCCAGGTGACACAAGATCGAATGCTTTATGGAGATATCCTGCGTGCACGCTCTGACATTGAACCATTGAACATGAGTTTCATATCGGGATCAAACTGCAGCAGATTTTCTGCTGTCGTTAGGCGGCGGGTATAGCATTTCAGCTTGAAACTTGACGATCGACACTTTCCATCCCCTCCAACATAGGCTACTTAAGGAGGAAGGTTTTCATGTCTGTTGCCATCGCTTCTTACAGGCCGGCAACGTATCGGTTACATGTACGTCACACGGTTAGGCCTACTAACGTCGGCTCAATTTGGAAGAAGAAGGTTGGTAGGCCCTATACCTACGAATAAATTCCTGAAGGACATGAAGAATCCTGTGGGACAAGTAGTGGACAACGTTGAACCGGCGGAGACACAGCAGTTCTTAGATGAATAATCGATATAACTATTATAGCGAGTGATAAGAATCGGCGTCGGTGTATCTTGGGAAGGAAGGGCTACATTGGTCGCTGTTGAAAGCCTTCCCCTCCTTTTGAGGCCTGGGATTGGCTCTGATACGAGCAGTTACCGAGTTCAGTTGGACTAACCGCTGCATTCGTTATGTCTACATAAACCCCACTCACCAGTGATTCCGTTAACGCCGGAATTTCCGGAGACACGGACGTACCAGGACGAAAAATTTGGAGTCCCAGTCAAATGGAGAGGAAGCATGGACTCCATGCCCATCAATTTTTGGAGTTCCGTAGGCTTTAAAGTTCATAGGCTTATACAGTAGCAGGCTATCTGTAGACTCCGAATTTTCTAGATAGCCAAAGCACGAGCGCGAGTGATCATGTGATGTTTTGTTTTGAAGAGTAGACCTGATCTAAGAAGGTTATAAAGACGACATTCCTTTAAACCTTTCTAATGCAATATCATGTGACACACGGTATTTTGACGCCGCGGTAATTTATTTTGGAGTCCATGGACACATCGTTAATTATGTTGGAGTCCATTCACAACTGATGACAGTCCATGGACACCGAAAAAAAGATACACAAATAATTCCATATAGTGCTCACAGCACAAAATATTTCCGTCCTTTCTCTGTTTTGACTGTGGTCAGCTGCCTGTCTCTCCTCTCCGTCCTTTCTCTGTTTTGACTGTGGTCAGCTGCCTGTCTCTCCTCTCCATTCTCTTCTGTTGTCTGCGTTTCACTGGCCTAATCCCACCCACTTAGGTCTCTGTTGGTGGTAGCGATTCCGTTAGTGTGCACTATATGGAATTATTTGTTTCTAGCGTACGTTGACTATGCAGTGAATTCGCTAACTATAAATTTAAATAGAATTTTGATCTCAATCTTACGCGAACTTTTGTTATTTGAACGCTGTTCATATCACGGTATTGAGTAATCTCATTATAAAATACGGCGCTATATGATTGGACATCTCTTTAGTGTTTCCTGCATGGGACTTATCCCCAGGCGAAATTGCTTGACATGATGGTCTTTTTGAAGAGTTGTTTCAGAAGAGTTTTGAAGAGTTGTTCTATTGAATCCTCTGTCATCTTAGATTTACTAGCTTGCAGCAAATATTACCTTTCATTTCAAACATTTGTAATGTTCTAAGATTTACAGTTGCAAAATTTATAAGTGAGACATTACAGCAGTGCTAAATTTTGCATTTACTACTTTTCAATAATGTTCAACACTTCAGGGTACTCTAAGTATATAGCAGTCTGTAGCAGTCTAGCAGACATGTCCATAATTATAATTAGGTCTAAAGTAGTTAGCTTGTTTGATACAAGCAGCAACTCTACTAATTCATCACAATTTGGTTTGTCACTTATTTGTTTGTGACCTTTATTATTACTATTACGTGCGTTGAATATGTGACTGTTATACTGTAATTTTATACAAGTAGTTAGAAAAGTAGTTAACTACTTGTCTGGTAGTTACCAAAAGTAGTCATAACTACTTGTGATAATAAGTACTGTAGCTAACTACTATTTTGAAGGTAGTTAAAAATGTAGTTATAACTACTAGTTAAGTAGTTGGTGCCGATCACTGGTCTTCCGTGATGTGATCGGAAGCGACCTCTGCGTAGGTAGCTGTGGAGATTCGGTCTCGAGAAGATGCACGCGACCTCGCAGTCACGGCTAGATCCAAACTGATCAATGAGTCGTTTGCACTTTTTCTACTGGGGAACCAGTATCGAGTTCTGCTCCCGTTGGAGATTTGCTGGAGTTTTTACGGAAATACATGTACATGTACATTACGAAACTACAAGTAACCTCGTCAATCGCTCCCTCTTCTGCCGATCGCCCGAACCACAACAATACCTATTGAAGGTATAAATTTAGAATTTAATCGACGAGAGTCAAAGCCAGGAAGTAAATCTGTTGCCTGTATCTGTCTCCTTACTTCAAACTTTGTGAATGTGTCAGTTTTATCTGATGTTTGTATTTGACTGGTCGACGATTAATTCTTGTGTTTGCTAAAACTGAGTAAAACTGTTAGATTAATGAACTTGTAAACTTGTTATGGTTGGACCGTAATCGTTCTCAGTTAGGCATCAGAGTTGAGGCTAATAGGCGACACCACCTCAATCTCGCTTGTCTAGACCGGGATCTTCGGTGGATCTACATGTAGTACTATAGAGAGGTTAGACTCAATTAGCTCAGAATTTGTAGAGACCAGCATGCATCTTCACGTTTTCTCTCATGACTCTCCAGCAGAGGTAAGAAGACATGGCGAGGTAACGCTAGGGCAAGAATAAGTAATTGGCTAAGACGGAAACGTCTTAAGACTTAAAGCGTCTCTCGCATTTCTACTTGTCGTGCAATCGGATTCGAGCCCAGCTATATGTATGTATGTATGTGTATTTCTATACCTTTTCTTTAAAAAATTTAGTACTGTTCAGAGGTGGTCCCGACTACAGCCCGAAGTTGTGTCAGAGTTTTACATGCCGTAGTGCTTGAGCAATTGTCAGTGAAGGACTTGCTAAAGGTCCCTACGCGGTGGGTGAGATTCTAACCTGCAACCCTTCGATTGCAAGGCTGCGACCTTCATCACTACACTACCACGCCCCATAGCACCCTGGTTATGGCTTCTTACAGACCAGAAGACAGACCTGACCACTCTCGCCCTGCTCTGGCTGGACCTCCGTTTTTTTAGTAAGACAGAATCTGTAGCCTAAGTAAATCCTGGTTAGGTTGAGGCGAAGTGAATGCCTACAAACAAAGCACAGGCTAGATTATAGGACGTTGACTTAGGTCTATTTAATACGGACAGAGACCCATTTCGTGCGGTTTGGACCAGAGACGCATATAGTTTTGGATAAAAATTTTGTAGGCTTAAATGCTATTCATATTGCAGCATGAGCGAAATATTATTTGGAAACCTTAACACCTTACATTCTAGCTGAATAGTGCGTATAGCGATTACTGTTCTTAACCAGAGCATTTCGGGTGTTGTAGCAAGCTTTTTTGTTAGCAATTCAAAGTGACTGTAAGAGAATCTTGCAAAATGATTTATGAAAGCATTTTATTTGAAAGCATATTAATAGCTGTCTGTTGTGATAACTTAAATATCGACGTAGTTTAATAATTATTTATAGCTGCATAGTGCATAGGACGATTTGTTTGCAATCAGATATAGGCCTACACATGTCGTGCAGAAGGGTATACTAGTTATAATTTAACCGGAAAATACCGTTAACCAAGATATTACAAACGGAAACACAGGAAAACCGGGTTTCTAAAAGAAGGAGTACGTCGTTAACACTGTCGTCGGTGGACGTGTTGAAGACCGTGGAGCTGTTGAAGTCGTTGGAGCTACAGTTGGAGTCGTTGGAGCTACAGTTGAAGTCATTGGAGATTCATTTGTCATAGTGGTTGGTTCAGTTGTAGTTGTGGTGGTCGTAGTCGTGGATCCTCCTGGACACATGCACCTGAACCGTTGTGCACAATATCAAATTTACGTTATGAACATAAGAATCTAGACGCTACCACGCCTTTCACGATGCATTTATGTTTTAAACTCGAATGACATGCACTTTAAAATCTCTTACAGTAGCCGAATGATCTCAGGAAGGCTGTTTCGATCAAGGACACCGCAGATCAAGTCGATGATAGCCTACTTAATGTAGGCCTAGATCAAATTACCCAAATACTCTCGAGGAGACGAATTCGATCAAATAATACATCAAATCAACTAAATGATGCCAAATGAACGCTCATTCAATTGTACCTGTTAAATTCAATCTTAATTTCACTTAGGCCTATTCATGCCATAATTTTGGTATCCGTTGAATTCGGCGACCGTCATCCCAGCGACGACAATTCGCCGCATAAACAATTCGGCGCGATCAAATAGAGCGCTGTTCAGTAGTGCTTTAAAAAGGAATTTTTACAACTCCACAATTCCAGACCCTAACGATTATGGGGTCTGATGGAGCGTCGAAAGCTCCCCCAGCGGGGTCTGGGGCGGAGCTCCAGAAGCCAACGAAATTTGACAATTAGATGCCAAATTGAGTACATTCTTGGCTCTTACTTACTTAAAATTTGCCAATGTTGATTTTGACTTTCACAGTATAACTGGGGTCAAAGTTTCTGAAAGTTTTCCACTATAGTGCTGCACATCCTCTTAAGTGATATCAAACCAGCGGGTCTGGGGCGGAGCCTCAGAAGCCAACGAAATTTTGACCAGTTACATGCCAAATGGAGTACTCAGTACATTCTTGGCGCTTACTTACTTAAAATTTGCATTGCTGATTTTGACTTTCACAGTATAACTGGGGTCAAGATTTCTCAAGGGTTTCCTACTATAGTGTTGCATATCCTCTTAAGTAATATCAAGCCAATGGGGTCTGCGGCGAAGCCCAGAAGCTAAAAATATTTTGATAACTTGATGCCAAATAGAAACAGAATCCACATAATTATAGGCCTATTATAAAAGTTCCCGCCAGTTGTTTTAGACATTAGATAAGAGTGAGAGTAGTTTTTTCAAATTTGAGTACGCCTATATTTAGGCCTACTGTTCGTCTTGGCAAGGCCATAAATATTGAACAGGCTACGGTATATAGATACCCTACGTGTATCTCAATTTGAAAAGCATCCGCAGAGATTTTTTAAACACATAGATATTTTTTTAGATATATATAATCGAAAAGTATCTGCTGGCAGTTATAAGAACTCTAATCTCTATTCTCGAGACTCTATCACTCAGAAAGTCTGATTCGATGTCGACGAGTGAGTGGCGGAGTGACTCGTTGTGCAGAAACA
>JAQFXW010002156.1:0-13529 GCA_034693945.1 Dendrobaena attemsi
GGGGCCAGACATATCTAGGTCATGAATGACCCACTTTCATTAGCTTCGTATCCCTCCGTAATAATAGTCCCAGGTTAGACAGTTAGGTCTTTTGTGAGCTAGTATGTTTCTTCATCATATTTTTGAGTTCATTTTTAACTTTAAATTAATTTCTCACTGAAGTAAGTTTTAACTGTCGGCAGTGTATGTTGTCAACTATTGAAATGGATTTTTGATAGAAAGAGAATTGTCAAATTTTAATAGAAGTGACAAGAAAAGTGTTATAGTATTTGTAGTAATCACTTGTTGCAGCAGTTGGTAGATGCATTACAGGTGATGGTTGTTCTTAAGATAATTTTAATAGTCTATAGTTTTAAAGCTGCGATTTCCAACTTGTGATCAGCGGCCATCTACCTATTGGTTTGCGAGCATGGTTCCAATTTGTTTAAATATAAGAGATACACTTTGGCAATTTGTAACAAATTTCTTTGTTTCAATGACTAGATGAAGCATAAAACTAATAATATGTTGATTTATGGCAAATTTATATTATGGTCATTTAAATTTGATTAATTTATAGGGCCATATGGTCAAAATAGTGTGTTATTTCAGTGGTGGTCTGTGATTAAGGTACACAATTTAGAAATGGTCCCTGAATCTCGAAAGGTTAAGAACCGCTGTTTAATAGAATTACCATTTGTTGTTTTCTGGCTAGATATGTTGTGAAGCTGATGGATCGGTTACTAACATAAGGTTGATTTGTTCAGATAGCATTTAGGCGAGTTCAGATCTCGCTTGTGACACTAGTCAGCTTCATCTAGTGGCCTAAGCAAGCTGCTGACTTTTACTTGACTGTGAGAACCGACTGTGATAAACGGACTGATGCAATTGGGAGCTGAGGACAAGTGCGATCTTCTGGTCTTTGATGAACAGCCTCAGGGAAGAGTTGCACTTGATGACGTAGAGAAAGTAGATGCAATATCACTTGTCATGTTGTGCTTTCATTTTCTGCTTTGGTGCATTGTAATTCAGTGTGTTTTGTGAATGACTAAAGACTTTTGTGTTGTTAGTTTATGATGTTTGGGGGTGTGCTGTAGTTTTAGTCCACTGTTGATTTAGGTTTTAGTGTTGCCTGGACTCATGTAAAGTGTAGAGTTAACTGGTAAACGATGTGTCATATATGTTGTAGCTGTACATGGTCAAAAACAATTTAGAATTTGCAAAAGCTCAATTTGATTAATGTTTTTGCTTTATGCTTGCAGCATGCTAGGACATTGCTTTTAAATTTGATAATTGTCTCTGCTTAGGTAGTTGTCTGGAGTTTATGGCAGTGTTTCTTGGTTTGTCTTTTAAATGTAGCTAGCGCAGATAATGTTGCAACTTTGTCAGAGCTTCTGATTATGGTTTCTACTCATTCCTCTCATGCTTCCTGTCATGTTATTATGGCACATAACATTCCATTGTGTGAAAATTTGCTCCTGTATTTTCAACTACTTTTTTGAAGTTCCTATGCAATGTTTGGCAGTAAGTGAGTGAGCTTGAACATCACTTGGATATGTTGTCACACAGAAGCCATACAACATCTCCTGTAGTTTCTGAGATTATTTTACGTTAAACTGGCTTTAAAATTTTACGTCGAGTTGTCCTATTTTTCCAGTCGTTTGCCAAGTGATGGATGTATCAAAACCTCTCCATAGCATGATTCTTTATTGAACAAATTCTAAAGCAGTACGAACATGATGTCTAAGAAGTAGTAAATTCAATCTTTGGGTGAATTGTCATTGTTGTTGTGATCTCATGGCTTCTGAACAGGCATTATCACAATGCTTTAATCAACGAACATTTAAAGTGTGACCACGATTCTTAACTGTGGGTTCTATACATTATCAGAAGGTTTCAGTTTATGTGCAAGTTCCGCCAAGTATTGTTTTGTAAATGATTGCTTATGTGTTGTCACTGTAGTGGGTGCTGGGCTAGAAGAAAGCCTTATGTTGTGTGTATTTAAGGTCTCTTGCCAGTTTTTATCCTTGTTCAATCTCAAATCCTCATTTTGTCAGATTATGTTAATAACTGTGTGGTGATCTTTCAACTTTTATGATTAATTTAGGTTTCTTTAATTGTTCATTTTGCAGCATATTTTTTTTTATCATATTGACTTTCTTTTGCTCTTGCTTTATATAATTCTGTGTACAACAACAATTATTTTCTTTTACTGAATGAGTGACATAAAACTATTTGTGACACCTTCAGCTGTGCTTCTCATTCATCAGCTTTGCTCATAGAATTTTTTCTTGTATGAAGCAGTAGAAAATATTATTTGCAGTGAAATGCTACATATAAACATCCACATTTGTTTTACATTGAATTGCAAAATTTATAACTTTTCATTGTTTCATTAAAATATGGGGCCTGTGAATTGTTATTACATGCATTTTGAATATTTTCTCCGCTGTTGTTAGTTTTAGCCATGTGTCTTTTGTCAAGGTCTAAACTATGCCAAATTTCACTAAAGATCTTAAGAGCACAATTAGTTTATCTAATCATCACTAGCTTCATACTACATGTACAGTTACCAAAAGGAGAACAAAGCTAAGCCAATTTATAGCTTTAACAGCCATCCGGGTTTATTATTAATTACCCTGTAGTGTGTAGAAGCAGTTGATTATGCTAATTTTGATTTGGTTGGTTAATTCATATTTATCTGGACCATATCTAAGCACTTGTTCATTATACTAGGTGTTGCTTTTATGTTTTGACTGATAAACAATTATTCATTACTTATTGCATATCCATTCTTGATCTGCTTGAATACCATTTGATCAATATCGATGCAAGGATCAAATCCGTTCGTGCACATTTTCGCCTTTATTAGATGCTCTGTACATCCATCTCGTATTTTTAACAATCTTATTCCTTATTTATTTGTGCAGATTCTGTTTGTAATTGATGGCTTTTCTGTTTTACATGTGATGGCATTTTAAACTGTTTCAGTTGAATATTAATCTGATTTTCTTTGCCATCCCAGAAAATACATGCTGTAGTTAAGAAGTTTCAACGACTACAGAATTTCACATGCGTTACATTTGTTGAGTTTCAAAACAAGCTGCATTGGTTCCCAGCCAATTGTAGTCTCTCTTTGTTGCAGTGTTTAAAAAAATTAAGATTTTCATAATTTACAACTTGTAATGATTACTTGGAAAAGAACTTTTCCTGTGAATAAACTATGAAAGTAGATTTGTATTTTTATCAAGATGTTAGTATTTGCCTTGAAAGCTTCCAGTTTCTCCACAAGTGGTTGTCAGATCTCTGCCTACTGTTACCAGCACATTAATTTTATACTTTTCTCAACATGAATCATATCATCTAGCATTGGCTGCTACATAACCTCACCTATCTCCTTTATTGCAGACATCTTTTATAGATGACCCCTATTGTCTTTCCAACTGGAACTTTCTGTACCACTTGTGTTGACAAATCTCCCTTTTCAGTAGCTTACAAGCAGTTTGTTTGTAGTTCATATTATTGCTTTGCTTCAGTTGGCATGAGAAGTTTGGGACGCTATCAGTTGTACTTAAATAAATGAATGCTTGCAACTTATTTCGTGTACACACATCTGTGTCTATTACTTGGGGTGTTTGAACTCTTCCAAAGCAGAATTAAGAGACCTCTCTCAAGTCTTTCACTCCTACAGTAGCAGATTTTATACTTCATAAAAGGTTGTCTCAAAATACACTGATGGCATTAACCACGATCATGTTCCAGACTTCTACAAGAATTTAGCAAATCTACACAGCAAATTTGCATTTATTTGAATTGATGAAGCCTTCCGATTTGTGACACAGAGGCTCAAAACCCGTCAATTGTCGGTTTCTGACGTTTTTATTGAGTCATATTCTGCTTCAAAATTACTTTTCACAGAATGAAAATATCTTTATTCAAACTGAAGTTATACTCGTTTGAAGCTTTAACTAGTAGAAACACAACAATTGAGAAAATTGAATACAAAGTCTCTGAATGTTTTTGTCATCAAGGTCCTTAGTTGGTTGTATTTGCATAGGTGAAACAGTTAAATACAACCATCGAATAGTGTATTGAAACTATATTTATAAAGATGAGACATCACGCTATATGAAATAGTTCGGTCGACGAATGAAAAACAGTGGAAACATGTTCATTTAGCCGTTTCTCTTAATGCGAATTTATTGTTTATTTAGCCGTTTCTCTTAATGCAAATTTTGACACAAAAGTTCTAAAATGTCACTTTTTTCCTTTACTAAACATTGAAATTTAACATATTTAATTGTAGATTTCGAAAGTAGACATATTTTTTTATTTCGAATATGCCATAAACAGAATTCTATATTTTTGACCCCTATCACCTATTTTAGCTTGTACCTCATTAACTAGAAACCGATAAGCGATGGGTTTTGAGCCCTGCCATCACATTCTAGTATTTTCTACTTGCAGTTGCCAGAGAACTTGAGCACTTCCAACTAAGTCATGCTTTGATTCTGTGCCGTCAACTGCTTGAATTCTTTTAAGAACAAGAGGGCTCTATTCCCATGCATTCTAGTAAATGGCTGTGAAAAGAGTTATGGCCATGTGGTAAAACAAAACAGTTGCAGACTTCATTATGTAATAATAGTTATTTGACATACATGTAACTCAGATAGTCGGCTTCCAGTTTTGCAAATGACATTAGCAAGACTTGTATTGGCACATGAAAACAAGGGACACAAAAGGTCTAGCACGGAGCAATACATATAAACTACTGAATACCATTTGTTCTTTTATGAAAAGCGTCATCGTTCCTTCTAACCGGATAGTATCAATTCTCATCTCCATTACACATACATGTATCATGTCATTCAGTGATCCTCTTTCCAAATCTCTCAGTTGGTAACATAATACTTCCATAATTTAAAACATTATGTTGATTGAAGTTTTTCTAATCGAACAGCAACGCCATGAAGACTTCACAAATCGCTGTAGAATGTAAATTAGTTGCATCTGTCACGGCTCAAATGGCCGACGCATTTATCACTCAATTGACTCGGGTTTCTACAAAATTTGAACAAATTCCAGTGTCTGTGTTTTCGTCTGCACAGCTGACCGATGTCTGCAAACACCCTTCAGCCAATATCGTCCGAAAGCAGTTGACTATGGGCCGTGTCTGTGTGCTCTTTATACGACGCTGTCATTCCAGCACCACTGTTGCTCCAACTGCTTCTAGGCTTGCTTTTAGTTTTTCTGCCTCTTCCTTTGTTATATCTGCCCGTACGGTCTGTGGTACAGATTCGACAAACTTCTTCGCCTGTATAAGAATTTGAGAACATAATCAACCATTCAATTGCGATATAAATAACGATTTACACAAAAGTAAACTGATGCAGCACCTGCACATTTATCCAAAATGTAACCACACCTTTAAGCCCTTTATGTAGCGAGGCGCCCATATTCCAAGTAGAACATGGATTATGGTAGTTGCATGAGATTGCTTCTCCTTTTCCCCCGTTGCCCGCAATGGACAAATCCTAGCATCCAAGACACAAGCATCGCAATATTTACTTTCCAGCTTACAACCTGAATTATATAAATACAGTTTAGCAACTAGAGGAGGCAGTACAGATTTACAAATCAGAAGAGGAATATTTCGATGATATAGTGACTGTAGCAGTGAAATCAGTGATGGTTTTCCAGTTGATGAAAACTGAGAAAAGGAAGATCATCAACCATTAATCGTATGATCCAGGGCAGGACTGTATAGACAGAGAGTTGCATGTAGCAAGCATAGAAAGTACACAGAATGTGCTATTTTGTTACACTTATTGTTAAACATCTGTTAACTGTATAGTAGGGTCTGCCATGTTTTAAACAGCTTCAACACTTATGGTGATCTCCATGCACTCCATAGTGTGACAGTAAGACAAACAAATGCTTTCAGTGCTTATTTTGATTCTATGAACAAAAGGTTGTAAAAACAACAAAAGAAGAAAATTTTTGCCTATATTGACCGCCACAAAGAAATTTTGCGCCCGCACATCCACAGTCAATGTGTTAACAGAGTTGACTTACCTGTACTAAGTTTAAGCCTTCAACCACAGCCTTGATTTCTTTGACAAGAGCAATCTTCTTCGACTCTTCAAATTTTGTTATTTTGACCGTGAAATGCACTTTCTCCTGCTTTGCTTTTGGTGCTTCTTCGTCCTCTTCCTTACACGCATAAAAAACAAAAAATTATTACTTTCTATTTGTGGTATTGTGTGCAGGTATACTTGCATATATACAATACATGCATGCAACGGAGCATTGATGTAGTAGCACTAGCCAGAGTTAAATGCCTGCAATGCTTGTGAAGATCTACTGGAAGTCATGCACAGATTTGAACAGAAACTGACCAGGGATTCCCATCCACGTTAGATAGAGAAGGAAATCAGCAGATACTTAGAAAAGGCACGATACCATAATATTGAATACATCTATTCAATCTATTGGCTGTATATACCTCAACAACATGCAGTCCGGACATTGAAGGGTCCCTTGCACAACTAAAAATTCAATGCATATAGCCAATTGGAAATTTACCACATAATTTACATAACTGCAAACACTTTATAAACTTCCACTAATAAATTTAAGAAAAAAAACTGATTGCAATTTTTACCTTTGGCTTTGCGACTGATGATGACATTGCCATCATTGGGGCATCGGAAATTTTTAAGGTTTTCTAAAAGAAATGCATTATATCTGGTAATTGAAAAGCACTCAAATCCACTCTCAGAACAAGTTACTACACATAATAATCAGTTTTTTTGACAAGTCTCTTTAATGAGCAATTTATAGGAAAATGGCATTCTCTGTGCTAGATTAGGTCCTTTCATGTAATATACACATGAGTCCTTATGTAATGTAAAACTAAAACTGGTTTTAAACAAAATTTACAAACAAACAAAATTTACGTATCACATATTTCTAAATCTGCGTATACACTATACACTTAGCTTTTGAGTTGTATAAGAAGTTGAAGATTACGAGGGATATGGCAAAACACTGTTATATCACATTCAGTTGTATGAAAAACTTATTATTATTACAAGCATTTTAACACACACAAACTCGCTCATTGGTGCGAGTGAATGCTAGTTAGAGCTGGAGCTGTTACAGATAATAACATTTTCAAAGGCCATTGACAAGTAATAAGTTTTCAGAGCTTGAACTACAGCCATTGTGCACAGCTCCTGAACTGAAGATAATTTATGTTTGTGCAAAGGTGTTATATATAGTAAAGTGGTATCATAAAGAGGTATATACCCTTGTGACATCATAATACCCACCCACATTTGATAAATCAATGTGTTGTTCCCTCCTTCATTTACTGTCGCCGTAATGAAATTGACAACTTTGCTTATAATTCCATGTAAAATTTCATAGGAAAACAAAATACAGAATCTACACTGCTTGTATATTTACATATGAAACCAAAAAGCACTTGCAAATGTCAGTAGACCAAATGCAGTACACAACTATACAATTTATCTAACTATATTCACAGGCATCATAATAATTATAATTCTTAACAATCAACAGCAATGAATGACGTCATACCTTCAGGAGCTCATTTAGATCTGCCACCTCAATGAGAGTGAGTTGACTAATATCCTTCACTAGCTGCTGGATTTTCGGTGCATACGTTTTCTCCTCACCCTCTAACGTCACGTGAGGCATGACGTCAACTGTATAGAACCGCCGCAGGTTGACGGGTGAGGAAACAGACTGGATAAGCATATTTTTGCGCCCAAGTCTGAAACAAAAATGCATTTCCTTTACCCTCGTGACATCATAATACCACATGCAAAACAAAGGTCACTGTTTAACCCATATTCTGCTCAATTCAGGTCTACAATCGCTTTGGCATAATGAACGCTTGGTTAAAAAAATTCTGATTCCATTCAACTGTTTTCAGCGATTCGGGTAGACCCGCACTGTCACACAGTGCAGGTTTGAGCATCGCCGGGGCAAGTCTATCACGCACAATTCGTCAGAACCATCTATGCTATCGCAAGCCAGCTTTTGCTCTGATGGCCTGCACAACGCAGCTGAACATTCATCCACACAGAGAGATCAGATTCGAGCTGCTATTGTTAGGGCGATTAAGCAATTGACCATTGCTCAGTGACATTGATGCGCTGTGTATAGTCGTGGGCACTGCTGAACATTGAAAGAAGGGCCATATCAAAATATAGTTCACTGTTTGTTGGTGTTGGTATATTTGACTTCAAGAAGCAAACAGACCGACAAAATAATAAGCAGTCGAAGTAAAATCAATACAACAATTCAGATGCACTTGGGAGTAGGGAGCTCCGTCCAGATGGACCTGTGTGAAGAGCTGAGCTCAGTCTTAAAAATGTCCTCAACATTGTAAGATACTAATGTCAGCAGGTAGGCTGTTGCAGATTCAAGGAGCAGATGAGACGGTCGATTTTGATGCAATCATTATGCGACGCCAATGAAGAACAAGGGCTTGGGACTCAGACGATTCCGATCCCATGATTCTCAAAACATGTGGTTGTAAAGATATGAAGGTGTTGTTGTGATGCAATAATATATGTAATGATGAAATTTTCTAGATAATTCTTTGACAGGTTGCCAGTGAAGAGATTTGAGAAGCCGTCTGCAACACGCTGTTAAACCTATTGTTTTCACCAAGCCAAGTTTAACTCTGACAACCTACACAATACAGCATTCGCATTAAAATCAGAAGGGCTAGAGAATGCACTCACAGCCAGAACCACCAGGGTTCGGCGCGGAACACAGAACGGGTACGGTGTATGAGACTACACATGAAAGTCATTTCCGCAATTCGTAGAAAACCCCACAAAATAACTTGCCTCATGGAGCATCGCAGGCACCACGTAAGTTCAGACGTTATTAGCCTGACAGATTGCATCTTCTTTAAATGTTCGAAACAGAAAATCAACTTGAAATTGAACTATTATTCTGGCTATAGATCGGACATTTTCTCCTTCGCTTCTTTCACGCGTGCGGTGACCGACAACTGGACCGCACAAGCAGGAAGTAGTCCCGCAACCAAGCGTTAAATCTTTCGAAAGGACATATAAATAATTTAATTGCAAATTGAGCTTTTTCATAATGACCGTATTTAACTTTTATATAAATATTAAATAATGTAAAATAAGGTTTGCAAATATATCACATTTTGAGCAAATCCTTTGTGTGCCGTTCACCATTGATGTAGCCTACAACTCCTAGACAAATTTATGGCGGGTAAAAGTGTAGGGTTTCAATAATAATAACAAATAGGCCTAATAATTAGCAGGCCCATTAGGAGCAGATGACAAGGGCTTGGTGGTCCAGACGACTCTGGCCCCATGATTCTCAAAACATTAGGATCAGATTACATTAATTGTTACGTAATCTTACATTATTTAATATTTTATATGATAATTATGCGGAAATGACTTTCATGTCAACGAGAATCCCTGTATCTTTGTGTTTAAGGGCACCTTTCAAATACAGACGATGCCTGATCCTCCAGACATTAATCCTGCTCCTCAAGCAGTTTTTTGAATTCATGCATATGCTCTATAAATAGGACTACAGTGGTTATGAGCCTATGCAGAGCCTAGGACGTCTTGTAAGTTAATGAAATTCTATAGGTTTAAAAAGGTGATTCATAAATATATATATAGCCTATAGATTATAACGACCACATATTTTTATCAAAATACTTCAAACGCAACAAAGTTACAGCACCTTTTTTTAACATTTAATAATTGTTGCGTTACACTTTTTGAATCATTAGAATACAGTAGGTGGACTCACTATAAAAGGCCCCTAGTGAATTTGAGAGGTATTATAAGGCCTATGGGCTACAGTGGTTATGAACTTATGCAGGGCCTAGGACAGGAGGGACACACTTGAGAAAGGGCCTCGGAATTACATGAATTACCGGGTTATTTATTGACCGGGGGAATTGCGGAGTAGCCTAATTAATTGAAACGTGGAACTATCGCCAGGGGCTTCTATCCCTATACCCAGAGGGCGCAAGTGCGCCCAGTGGAAAACAAGGGGGGAACATTTGATAATGTATAATTTTCAGAAATAGGGGGGGGGGAGACTGGTCAGAGGGTATGGAAGAATATTTTTGAGGGGGAAAAATGGAAAGTCATGTGTTTTTGAGCCCTGCTGCTTGGGGGGATAGAAGCCCCTGGATGACTGTACTTTTGAGTGCCTGAAGAGGGCCATGATGATATTTGCAATTGATGCATTTGACCTGCTCCTAAAGAATGACAACCATCTCTCAGCTTACTATGTATTGTGTTATGAAGATTAAAGAAATGTGGCCAAAAAGTATGGAACTAGTGTAGTAAAATGGGTTGGATTATCTCAAATCTGGTTGGCTATTGGTCAGTCGGCAAAAGGACATTATGCCATTATGGCTGTTCTGATTTTCTTGTGCAAAAACTTAAAGACTTGTGCTCAAGATTATAGTAACATAGTGCTGTAGTTGGAAGCGCTTCTTAGCATCTTAGCATAAGTACTTTTGAAGAAGCACTATACAAATCTTTGAATAAATGAATGAATTGTATGATTCTGTGCAAAGATTGTGACTATGGAATGATGTAGATTTCGTTAAATGCTACTGCTTGCTGAGAGGTTAGTCTACAAGGAAAGCTGCAATCCACTGCACTGCGCAGTAGTGTAGTGGTGCTGTAGATATTTACAGGTTATTACTACATTTGCTTGTAATAGCCGTAAAGAAGCCAGAATTTACGCAGCCTCTGAAAGACGCCAAAGTGGACGAGGGCAAGAGCATTCGCCTAGAGTGCAGATACACGGGTGACCCAGCTCCTCAGATTCAGTGGCTCTTCAACGACTCAGCAATTCTGCCCAGTGCACTCTTCAAGGCAAGTGACATCACCTTCGTCTACTAAATGTCACATAAATGGCAGCAGTTTGGCAATTTTGATACAATGCTGGCTGGCACTGTGAAGTAATAATAATCTTCGTTTATTACACTAAAACTTACCGACCACAGTATGATTACAAACATGGTACGAATGAATGATACAGGATACAAGAGTGAATTTAACTATTGACAGCCGTGCAAGGACTGCAAGGTGCCAGAGGGATCCAGTCACTTGTCATTTTCCACCTTAACTGACAGCTCTTTACGCTTTGGGATCATGCTTTGGATGAGCTCCCGTGTAGGGATGTTAGCTTTAGTGTTAGCCATTATATTATATCTTACTCCAGCTATAGTCCGTCAAAAATTATGGACTATTTGAATTGCTGCACAAAATGTGACTTAAAATGTAAATTTGAAAATAAATCAAATGATCGTGAATAAAGCGCCCGTAGTGCGATCAGAGGCTGTATGTAAGCGGTAAAATCTTGCACGGCGAAATGCGAATTGTAAGCGCCACCCCGCAAATACATTATTGAATATTTAGCGTTATTGCCATTGATGGTTACATCGATTGATGGTTACAATGTTACCACGAGAATTATGTATGTAGATAATAGCGCAATCTTCTCTGAATGTTAAATTTTTGTTTATTTCTAGATTATCGTTGAAGAGAACTTCACGGCGCTTGAGATCCACGAAGTGTTTCCAGAGGATTGTGGTAACTATACAGCCACAGCCAAGAATCTGGGTGGAGAGGCTCGGACAAACTGCCTTCTCTCACTCGTTGGTGTCGTACCAGTTACAGCGTCGGATGGAGACGGAAGAAGACCGGAATTTGTTCAGCGTCTGCAGCGCTGTGATGTCCTCGAAGGAAATCGCGCCAAACTCGAGTGTATTGTAACTGGAGTTCCTGAACCAGAGGTTAGTCAGGAAGACTGAATTGATTCTATGCTGTATATAATAATAACTTTGGTCATGATATTTTATTTTCATTGCAATATTTTATAGGCTTTTAAAATTACTGACTCGATCAATATTCTTGTTAGAGTTTCAATCATTACTAACATACATAGGTAAGTATTGCTAAAAAAACAATGACATATGATCAGTTATTATATACACAAGGCTGGGATTCAATAGGAGGCCTTAAAGAGACAAGAGTTCTATTTGACGGGGCCACGTACACAGTAGGCACGTACAAACAATGATTATGTACTATAATGATATCATAATATCTTGTCCTGATTACAGATTGTTTGGTAACACCAGAGCTATATATTATAAATTACAATTCTTAGGAGACTTAATTATGGTATCAGACCATAGAGAGTTGTTTCAAGTTCTCGAATGAGATTGATTTGTGATTTTCTTAAACGTGGTATTATATTCATTTCCAGTTGTACACAAATAATTCATTCATTCATTCATTTCGAACATTTATATACAGCGCCCCTTCAAGCAGACTACTCAGAGGCGCTCAAATAATATGCCTTTGTATGATCAAACCTAGGTTCTTTGGTATCACAACGACAAACCGATCAAGAAGTCCAAAGACTTTGATATCTCCTACCACAACGGTCGCTGTCTCCTCGCCATAAACGAAGTTTATCTAGAAGACTCTGGCGAATATCTCTGTACGGCCCGTAACGTTCATGGAATGGCAAGAACAGAATGCCGACTTGTTGTTGAACGTAAGTTTCAGTTGAGTCGTTTGTTACTACTTCGTAATTGTTATCAGTTGAATACCATTCGATACATTCACTTCAAGTGATTTCGGAATCAAGATTTACAATACAGTAGGAGCAGTGAAAGTGGCAATTCATCTGTATTGTAAATTTTGATCAATTTGATGTGACTGTGTATCATATTGTTTTTTAGGACTGCGAGAGCATCTCTCTTAGTATGGACTGTAATGCAGAATACAGTCATAAATATGTAATGAAAATAGATTTGACACAGTTTTCAGTGTGACTTTTAATTTTTATTATGATCTTGGGATTTTTTTACCCTGATCGTTGTATTTCTCAAAGTGGAGAGTGGGACCACTGGTCCTAGCACAGTGACCGCCTGAGGGTGATCCATACTCCCTGCGTTCCAGGCACAGCGCTCCATCCACTAAGCTACCATGCCCGCGAAAGCAAGGACGAGGACTCAAAGGAGCCTGCTGTCATTATGATTGTCACAAAAACTTCTCTTCATTTAGTAGCATCTGAAAGTATCCGGATTTGCCAAATACTTGTAGCAAATATTTGGCAAATCCAAATATCAAAAAATTAATATTATTGATAAAAAAATCTCCAGAAGTCAAACGTTAGAATTTTTAGCATATTAAATTGCAATTGCTGCATGGGAAAAAATAGTGTATTTAATTGTCCTGTTTGCCGGACCTCGCACACAATACAAGGAAAGAGATGACGGCTGGTATTCCGACTTCTTGTTGCAAGCGAGGATATCTGGATTCAGATCCAGATCCGGCAAATATTTAGGCTCACTATCCAGATTCGTTATCCGGTGGAAAATTCATATCTGGTCATCCCTATTAATTGCCTCCCTGGTCTGGAGATGCCAATTAGGTCTTTCTCCGGCATACCTGCTTGACTTATGTTGGCTTGTGTTTGGG
>JAQFXW010002157.1:0-13527 GCA_034693945.1 Dendrobaena attemsi
CTAAAGGTCCTTACGCGGTGGCTCGGGTCTGAATCGAACCTGCGACCCTTCGGACGCAAGGCATCGACTATCCCATTTCTCCACACACGCCCCATGTGCTAGCCCGAGATGTTAAATCACTGAATGTCGGCACCATGCAAACACATGGCCAACGCGCTCCCAATGTAGCTAACTGGGCTAATATGCACATACATGTACCTTGCATTATAGTAATACTAGTCTGGGCATCAAATTATGTCAATAAATTGCCTAAAATTAATCTTCTGCAAAAAAGAGCTATTCGAGTTTTAGAGCGAGCTCCTGGAAAGTCTCATACGAGCCAATATTTTCTCATGTACATTGTACAAAGTCCATAAAATTGATCAGATTAAATAAAATCTTACAAATTTCTGAATTTATGTATACTGTAAATATACGCATAAACTATTGCCTAAAGTATTTGATAATTACTTCAGAATGACATCGGATTAACACTTACTTTACTAGAAAAGCTTACTCATACCAAGGAGTATTTGCCCGTGGGCTACGAACACAGGATCATTTGCTCTAAGATGCATGGGGCCCACTATCTGGAACATCATCCCCATCACCTTGCGTTGTCTGCAAACCCTGAAGCAATTGAAGAAATCTATGCATACTTGCCTAATAAATGCCTAATTTGTTTACACATACTAGTTAAGTTGTAGTTAGGACTGAGTTGCATTAGTATTGCTGTTTTCTTTGCATGAAATTTGAACTATGCTAGTTTCTAAACTTTATCTTTCATTATTAACTGTTAATATTGTCTTAAATAGGCATTGGCAGCGATCTTCTGTGACGTTTGGGGGGACACTTTTGACTTTGTGGAGGTAAAAAAGATACTCGCGCGTCAGCATGAATTTTTTACCTCCTTTTTACATCGAAAATGTGTTAAAAGTAATTGCCTCCCAACAAATAATATATTTCTGAAACAATTACTTAATTAGACATTGTGAAGTAATTTTTCATTTTTATTTAAATCAACAATTTAAACAAATTTGCAACAGTTGTCTATCTGACACGTGGGGATACCTTGAACCTGGTAAAACTATTCGAGCGTGAGTGCGAAACTTTTTTGTGTCTTTTACCTTGAAAATGCATTTAAAAGCAAGAGGCATGCAGGCACTAAGTCTATTATACATTTAGGACAGTCTTGTTGTCCTCGCTCTCAAAGTCTTAGTCTCGAATTTGATTTTAAAAGTCTCAATTGTTTGTGGTCTTGAGAAAATAATCTTGGCCTTGAAGCCAAAAGTTTTGGTCTTGCTGTTGAGGGCAGAAGTCCAGGTTTTGGACTTGAGCAGGGCTTTATTTAAGGGAATTGTTAGAGCTGAACAATTCTAGCCCTAACGACCACGGTTAACTAGTTTACTTAAAATAACATAATTAACTAGGATATAAGATGTTTGTTTAGTCACGATAACACTGCATATATACCATGATATCTAATGTTGTCTTTTATTTATCGCCATCTAAAAATGTTTATGTGCTTAGGTGGCCCTCCCTTGCGGGACCAAGGTCCCTTTATGGGCCCCCCTATTGACACTTCTGAACACTCTAAAATGACTGATACTTGTGTTATAATGTGTCAATATATTGAATTTGATTTGATTGATTTGACTAGAGGGTCTGGAAGCGTCGTAAACTCTTCCAGATAGGTCTGGGGCAGTGTCAATGGAATTTTGATTATTTGATGCCAGATGGAGTAAATATTTGGCTCTTATTTACTTCAAATTTCTCAATGATGATTTTAGCTTTCCAACAATAACTGGAGTAAAAAAATACCACAATTTTTTTCACCAGTGCTGCACATCCTTAGGCTACAAAGTAATATCTGCCCAGCGTAGTCTGGGGCAGAGCCCCGGAGTACATTTTATCAATTCAACTCAATTTCAATTCAATATTCAAGAACAAAACTGTTGACTCTTATTTGCTTCCAATTTCTCAATGATTATTTTAACGTTCAAACTATAACTGGGCTCAAAACAACCCCAAAGGTCTTCTACTAGTGCTGCAATCGACTTAAGTGACCTTCCCCGCTATCCATCTGGGCAGAGCTCCAGAAGCCAAACGGAATTTTGAAAATTTGATTCTAAATAGAGTACATTTTGGTCCCTTTTTTTGCTATTTTCCAACTGCACAATACAGCTTTTACAATTGCGCAAATTTTAATTTTATTATAATGTGAGGGTATGAGTGATTTTCAAAGTCTCGTGTGGTCTTGAGACTAAAGGTGTTGGTGTTGGTCTTGAGGCTCAAAGTCTTGGTCTTGAGATTTCAGGTCTTGACAACAAGGCTGATGTATGACACATTACTTAGGCCTAAAATTTAAATAACAGTGTGTTTACACAATTACGAGTTGCTTGGGTCTGAATCGAACCAGAGATCCTTTCGGACGCAAGGAACTGCTCCACCAAGCTTACTTGTTCACCCACAACTATTCTTATTTTTCTTCCGCCAAAGGCGAGATCATCCTTTATGCACAGGTTCAACCAATTACAGCCCAGTACCATGACGACTTGGTTTTCAGAAGACCTACCCTGCACCATCAGCTACTTCCATGTGTTATGAAACTGTTGGCTTTTCATTATGTTATATAATAATTTCAACAAAGTATTTTCAGCATTCTTAACAATCCATACCAACTTGCATTTAGATTGGCATTAGAACATGAAGTACATTTTATAATATGCAAAAATCGGCAAATCTTTCAAATTTTCGCTCATTTCAAATTATTACGACGTCCCTGCCGTAGATCTCAGAATATGATTGCACATTAAAATGATTTGAGATATTGATTTGCTATATTATTGCGAACAGTGATAGGTACTATAGTATTTTGAAAATAGTTTTCTATATTCAAAATAGAAAATACTATTTTGATTTCTATTTTCAAAATAGTTTTGGAAAAATTCTTTCCCAAAAAAATTAAAATAAATTCCAAAAACCTGCCAATAAACTACACTTAAAACCACCTCTAGGTTCTACTCGCTTTAATTTACGTTCATAGTCATAGTTGAGACTAAGATTAATGTATTGTAAATGAGTTGCAATAAAAGTGTGAAAATTTAATGTTGATTATTTTATGAAAAGCATCTTCAAAAACTATTTTTAAAAACTATTTTTTCAAAACTATTTTCAAAACTATTTTCAAAATAGCATTTTCAAATATTTTTGAAACTATTTTGTTAAAGTATTTTCAAAACACTTTTCAACACTATTTTGTAAGTCCCCCACTGTCCCACTCGACCCTCCCGGAATCGCCGCCCATGTAAATAGGCAACCCTACTCCGTGGGTTCTAGAACCCTTCTGGGCTTACAAATGGGAAGCCAATTGTTCACACAGTTGCAGCAGCCCGCACTGCCGAGAAATGGACAAGCGCTTAGGTGTGATTAGCGTAAGAATGGCTAATGCGACCCCCTCGATCAGTTGTCAACAGGGACCTCAGTTCTTCAGGCAGCCGTGAAAGTAATAAAATTCGTGAACAAAGTGTTGAGGCATTCCACATGGTTCACCGACCCAAATAAAACCGGTTGGAACTCTTGAATGATCTTAGACAGCTAAGGAGGAACGTTTGCTGTGATCATAAAGTTTAATAGTAGTCAGGTTTTCGGCGTCGATGCCATGTCCAGCTGTTGCCCAAAATTACAATTATTACCACTATGCAAGAGAGTTTGGGTCAAACATTCTTCATACGTCGCTAGATAATAGGACCTGTACATTTTTAGTTAGAAAATATATCTTTTGTATCTGCTTACCTGTATGTAGTCTCACACATTGCGAAAAATATCCGCCAATTAATTTTATGAAACAAATTTCAGTTGCAAAGAGAATGGTGGATCAAGAATTTCTGGTTCTCAAGGGGGACAAGTTAATACTTGAGAAACACGTTGAAGAAGAACGAGGTCAAACGCTTTTCCCTAGTAGGAAGCGGACCAACGTTCCTACGAGTGAAAAGAAGCAGCCTTCAATCTCTGATCGAGCAATCAAAGTTGACAACATTCCATCAGATTTCAATAGGGATTATTTGGAGATGATATTTGAGAGCAGACAGAACAGTGGAGGAAACATAGACATAATTTTGTACGACCAAGAGAACAGAACTGCGGTCATAACGTTCAAAGATCCAGAAGGTAGGTCATTTTAGTCATTTTTCTTTGGTTTTCGCTGTCACTGACGACGAGGCAATTGAAGCCATTGGAAAAATAGCCATCAACCAGATTTATGTTTGGAAATGGCCGGTTGCAAATTTATTTCTTTGAAGCGCCGTAAACGGATTGATACCTAGGCCTATAAGGTGATTAAGGAAGTAGTTTACGGACTCCTTCACGGCTCGTTTTACCTGTATGCAGAATATTAAAAATTACTTTCTTTATGGCCCTTTCGATCTTAAACTGACTACCTTCCGCTGCTTTCTAGAATTCCTCAGACTTTCCTGTCTCACTGTAAGGCTTGTATCTGCCGCATTTGGAATGAATGAATGAATGAATACAGAAACTGGCTGTATATAAGCTCTCCTATTTGATTTAGGGAATACTTTGCAAAGGGTGGAGGGATTTAAATGTACAGTACTGCAGATGTTTTTTTATTTCAGTTGCTAAGACATTTGTCCATAAAAAATTTATCGAGTGCAGAGGTTGCCGATTAGCCATTACCGCGTATGCGGACAAATCTGTCGAGAAGAGTTTGAAAGTGGAGCGAACGTCACCAGTTTCCAGCAGAATGGTGGTTGTCAGTGAAATTCCACCTACAATGGCAAATGATGAGCTTACGAGATTGTTGGAGAAGGCGAGTTGGGGTGTGATCGAAAGGATCGACCGCAATCAGAACTGCACCACTGCAGTTGTCACATTCAGGGAGATACGTGGTATGTAGAAATGTGTCTATGGAATGCAAAATTTACGCATTAATAAAGTTCCCCTTCCTCGCATACCAGGTGATCTCCTCCTGGAGTTGTCTCCTCTTGAATTTAAGTCTGCTTCCCCATCATAGTGCAACAGTAGGCCTACTGCTTCACAATAGGTCTACTGTGAGTTTAGCCGGGGAACTTGCGAGTGCTACTTAGACAAATAAAATACATCAGTGCAGGGGCTTCTATCCCCCCCCAGCAGCTGGGCTCAAAAACTCATGACTCCATTTTCCCCCCACAAAAATATTCTTCCATCCCATATGACCAGTCTAACCCCTCTGTTTCTGAAAATTATACATTGTAAAGTTCCCCCCTGTTTTCTAATGGGCGCGCTTGCGCCTGCTTGGTATAGAGATAGAAGCCCCTGCATCAGTAGTGTTCTCGGCGCGAAGAAAAATTATTATGGGAGAAGGGATAGGGCTCAACATGAATCTCTTGGGTGAAGCGATTTCAGCTGGTAGGCCTATGCCAAACACAGACAAGATTTATGGATTGATCCGTAGCAGTAGGCTATACAGACTATAGGCCTATATGCAAGGGTCAGCGAAAAGTTCATTGGGACTTGTGTTGTATAGGCCTAGTAATAATTAGACCTTGTAGGAGTTGGCCTCGGAACACCGGTAAATATGATGTCATTGTCTAACGTTGTCAACATTTTGCAATTTCCTTTTTGTTTGATTCAGCTGCAGATTTTCTGATATCAAAAGAGGCGTTGGTTTTCAAGGGGAAGAGACTTTCTATAGCAAGGCATGCATGAGGAGAAAGTCGAGCGGAAACGCATCCCAAAGAAACAGAATGAATCAGTTGCATCTGCCAACCATAGGCCTACAAATTATTTAGAAGAAACGTTTCTGACGTTCGACGGGATTTATAAATATTGTTTGGCCGTTTAACATGTCGTTAAGTAGACATCGTTACAATTAGTATATCATTAGCATATAAGCAAATTATAAATGTTGAAGATTGTATGTTAGAAAATGTCTCTTAACAAGAAATGGCAACTGCAATTTGAAAGATGTCATAAGTTGCCCAGCGAATATAATTATCTTCGTCTATTTTTACCCGCAGCTCATTGAACGTTACACTTTGGATTGACGTTCGTATATATCTTACGGTAAGGTGTTGCTCACCTTATACATGTATGTACATGTAGATCCTTCGATCGTCGACCCTCTTAAAACAGTTTTCAGTATTGTGCTGTGTCTCTCCCTATAATTGAGGTTCTTTAATCTGTTGCCTGTCCCAATTTCTGTAATGGACCCTACTTCGTAGCCTACTAAGGCTAATCCCACAAATGTTTGTGTCTTATTGGACTGATTGATTTATTTCTGTTTTTTTTCTTGCGCCCAATTGACGTTACGAACTATTTATTTATTAGCGACTACTTAAAATTAGCCTAATTGAACTAAAACCAATAGATAGGCCTATCGAGACAGTTTTGAGTTTCCCACCAATACCGTCAGCTGGCTTTAAGGCCTGGACTGAAATCCAATGCAGCCTGTCGTTAAATCGTTATAATGTCCCTCTTCTACAAAAAAATGTTCAACTGATTTTGTACAAAAGTCATGGTGTTAGAATGTGGCCTTGCTTAGAAACAGTGTTGGGTATGAGTTAACTCATGTGAGTTTAAACTCATGAGTTAACTCACTTACTGGGAGTTATAAGTTTGAGTTAATTCACGTCAGAGAGTGTGAGTTATGAGTTTGAGTTAACTCATAATATCTGTGAGTTTGAGTTTAAAACTCATTTCTAAACTCAATTCATTATTCGGAACATAGGGGCCTATGTTGAAAAAAGCCAATCTGGGTACGGTCGCAGGAGTCGAAGGAATTTTAATATTGTCGGCTTTTCATACCATTGTGTTTGGTGTAATCAACGACCTCTTATAATTAATGGTGTTTAGTCACTGTCAGCATATTTTGTAATAATAATTATGTAGACAGTTAGGACAAACATGGCTGAAATACAGCGTATTCTTGATGGAAAACGTACTAGTATGAGACATGTGTGAGTTTATGAATTAACTCATTTAACAAGTGAGTTTGAGTTAGGCCTAGTTGTCGATTCCATTCTTTCGGGACAGAGGCATGGAATGCACGCGAGCCCATAACTTTTGCATCTTGGCTCATCTAAGTCTCATAGGTCTACTTGCAAGCGGAAGGAGTGTAGTTTTATCGCTCATTGAAGATTTTTGAAAGGCGAGAATCGCCACCTACAGAAAAAGCCTAGATCCGCCTCT
This sequence comes from Dendrobaena attemsi, assembly GCA_034693945.1. Taxonomy (NCBI): domain Eukaryota; kingdom Metazoa; phylum Annelida; class Clitellata; order Crassiclitellata; family Lumbricidae; genus Dendrobaena; species Dendrobaena attemsi. Next base: position 7,165 of record JAQFXW010002157.1, read on the forward strand.
GTAGGGCCTGATATTAGTTCATTATTCTGAATCTTGACATTGTGTTTCCACTTCATAGTCATGAGAATCTTAATCATTACTCTGCCCATAAACATAAGCACGCAAATATTATGTCATTCAGTAGATCGTTATATACGCAGCTAAAACACTACAATAGGGAACATTAGAGCAAGACGAACTTGCTTGATCATCATATTTTATGGCTCTAAAGTCCAAAGCAAATCACTGTCATATTTTCATGACAAACACAGTCGCATTAGACATCAACATCCGGAAGTGCATAACAATAGGCATAGATATAAAGCAGTGGTTCTTCCTATGCAGCTGTTTAAGAAGAAGGTTCTGAAGCGAGTCATTTAACAGGTTAGTTGTATGACTACTTAGAATTATAAAAATCACTCATCTTAGGTGGTGTATTGTAGCTTAACTAAATAATCGACGGAGTGTTTCTGGATGAAAATAGGAAATTTGTAACATGCAGTAGACCCACACGAATGTCTAACTATGCTACACTATTCTTCAGTTAACGGTCTTTTAGAGTTTTTATACAATTTTTCAGACAAGAAATTGTTCTTGAACAACGATAGTCCTACTACGCCTTTGGCAGTTCATTCAAATTCTGCCGATTGACAATAATTATTAAATAGGAGGGAGTTCTTTAAATATTTTAAATATTCTTTAAATATTAAATAGGAGGAGTTCTTTATGATTTATTGAGAGCACATTGTCGCGAAGACCAGACCATCAAGTAGGAAAGGGGATAGATATCCGCTAGGGCAGTTACCTCAGGATTCCCATGTAGGCCTACGCCGATTAGTTCAGAAATAGGCCTAATTAATTGTCACTCAATCTCAATAAAACTAATTACATGTTTTTTTGCTCCCATAGAATTTAGAAAGAAAACCCCCACTTTACAAGGATCAAAGCAAATTCCCCAAGTGATCTCAGTGAAATTTTTGGGTGTTCATCTTGACCAACACTTAATCTGAAATACACACATATCCAAAATTTCATCCAAAATTTCGAAAAATACAGGGATTTTATCTAGAATTGCATGTCTTCTGCCTATTCATTTACGTCTAAATTTGTACTATTTACTTCATCTCTCTTGTTGCAATATGATATGAACCTCCAACTACCCAGCCAGATTACAAAGACTAACGGTTCTTCAAAAGAGAGCTGTTAGGATTATCTCAGGATCTGGACGTCGTATCTCCTCGGCTCTTCTCTTTCAGCAATAATTCTTCAGCCTCATCAACTTAAAGTAATTCAAATTAGTGAATTTATGTCCCCTATTTTTCACGATTACTTTCAAACCACCTCTCAACTCCATCATTTTGACGTAAGATCTGCTGCTCATCTAAGAAGGAGTTTTGTCCGCACCAACTCAAGAAAATTCACCCTATAAAGCGCAGGTCCCCCATCTTGAATAGCCTATCCCATCAATTTAAAATGCCAACAGCTTTGTCTCTTTTAAAACCCTCATACATAATTATAGACATAATCTTTAATTCGAGTGTGTAATTCTTTTCTTTTTGTGTACATTAGTTAATTAGTTAAGTATAACGACTCTTTTATTAATTTAATCGTTTCTCCATGCTTGCATGTCTGTGAAATTTTTCTATGTTAGCCTACTCCTTTAGGGTGACCCTTGTTAACGGTCTTAGGCCCTTTTAGGTTGATCCCAGTGTTCCTTTGGTTTGGCAAGGTTTTGTGTAGTCTTTTGATTTTCTTTATTTTGGATCAATAAAACGTGTGGTTATGGTTATGGCTATGATTGACTGAGGCTATGCCTTCCATTCCTAATGTTACGGTAAAAAGACAGAAGCACAGTTCGGCTTAAATTCGTCTCTTGTTTAACTTGTAGATTACGCGTTAATACAATTTAAATCATGTAATTAATGTTGAAAATGTATTTCCAATTAGTGGATTTAAAAGTATTATGCGTATAGGCCTAGTGACAGGTGGTTCTCGCTTGAATGTGGCAGTGAAAGCAACAGCGTTGAATCGCTGTATGGTGATGGGGAGGCGTTGGAAGAGGAAGGCGGTCTCCCGAGGTTCACCCGTCACAAGTGTAAGAAATGAAATTCAAAAATGAATTCAAGTCCCTTCATAGGGCCTTGCGATCTAATAATGTAGTTTATCGGTTCGAACTAAGAAAATCGCAATTAATATTGGTCTGGTGACAATAGAGTAATGAATTAAACTAAAAAAATTTATAAAGGGCCTACTAAGTGAAGCGTGTTCAGTCAAAATATTATAGACGATTAACTTTAGTGAAGTACCATTAAAACATAATTATTATAGTCTAGGGTCCATTATTTTGTTATGCAACTTTCAAGGTCGTTGAGTGAGTGTGTGTGTTTCTTCAGTTTAACGACAGCTTATGACAACAGAGGCCGTTGCCGTGGGTGCAAAAATTGGTCAAGCTTGTTTCAGCGGATCATTCATTTCACTCGTTGTGAGTCTAAAAGCGACTTCGTGCTACAGACAAGACTGTACGAATAATAATGGTTTCCAAACAGGGTCTCATAGCTGTTTGGCAAACAACCTACATTTTTGGAACCAGCGTGATATTATATTATCCAGTTCACACCCTCTGCCACTTTACTCTCTCAAATCCAACTGACAATTATTCTAATAATTTGCACCCAAATTCGAATCGGTACATTAGGCTAATGTGTATGATTTCAATTGTCTTCAGACAGACATGGCCACCGCAGCTATTGAAACTGAACCTCATGAAAATCTGTCTGATGTGGAGCAATGTTTTCTTTGTACCGAGATATTTAAAGATCCGAAAATTCTTCCATGCCTTCACTCATTCTGTCTGCACTGCTTGGAAAAATATGGAAAGGATGAGTCACAAGGCGATCAGATGGCATGTCCAATATGCAAGAATGAATTTCCCATTCCAGCCGGAGGCATGTCTAATTTACCGGATAATTCCTTAACTGCAAAAGTAGCCGAGATCGAGAATTCGAAAGCGTCCACAGCAAAAGAAGGAATTTGCGACCCTTGGTCCGAAGTAGAAGCTCTTGACGAAATATCTTGCGTCGACTGTGTCCAGACACCCGAGAGTCAACCACTGAGCGCACAAGAGTCAGACTTGAACAGCAATTACTGCGACCTTCATCCTAAGGAGCTGTTACAGATGTACTGCTTTGAAGACAACGTTGCCGTCTGTCTAGTCTGCTGTGTTGAGAGTCACCATTCTCACAGATGCGCCAATGTTGACGAGGCAGCTGGAGAATTTGTGGAACGTCTTAAAGAGGACTCGAAAACGGTGGCCACCAGATTAACAGAATGTGAAGAAGTTGGACAGAAGCTGCAAAAATACGAGAAAGATTTAAAGGAGGAGATTCCCGAAGTTGAAGCACAGATTCGTGGGAGAGGATTTCAGCTGAAAACGTTAATTGATGACCATACAGAAATTTTGATCCGGAAATTGAAATCAGTTGCAGAAAGAAACATCAAAAGCTTTGAAAGTATCAAGCAAGACGTTAACAGATTTAAAGCGATGATCGATAGCTACTCCAGAAAATCAGAGGCACTTCTGTCACAAGGGTCATTTCTTGCCATTTGCAGAGATGCCGATCTTCTGCACGCAAAAGCAAATGAGTTGGAAAATCTTCCCATAAACTTCGACGGGAACTGTTTGCGCTGCGATGCAGTTGCTTTTCAGCCCTCAGGTTTTGAGAACGCTTTGGAGCAGTGCAACTCTTGTAACGCAGTTGGCCAAGTAACCGTGACCGAATCACGAGATCGTATGATACAGTTTGAAGTTGATAGCTCACGTAGGCAGCTCCTGAAGATGAAGTCCGCCTTTAACACAGGCTTCAGCACAGTCAGGGCTTCTGGAATTCCTCGTGATGTGTCTAAAGACATGATTTCAATGTACTTTGGAAACGGGAAGCTGTCAGGCGGAGGAAAGCATACAGTCCTTGAACATCACGTGGATGAAGGAAAAGCTGTCATCAAGTTTGATAATCCTGAAGGTTTGCTGCTCATTTGCAAGGGTCCATTAGTCTTTTAAGATCTGTAAGATAACTTGCAAAACACAAAGTGGGTGTAATATTTACCTTTTCCAGTAATCATTAACTAGGAAGAAACGTTTGCATCTCATTTCCATCAGGCCTTTATTTCATTTGTTGCATTTCTAAAATCAATAATTTCCATAGGACTGAGGTTACTGTTTTGTGTTGATCAATCAAATCCAACATATTAAAAGATAAACTTCAATGTAACCTACGGAGTAGCCTAGCAGGCCAACACGTAGGCCTATAAATTATCGTCCAGTAATCATATTAGTTAAGTAGGCTAAATCTTCAGGTTATGATACGAATAATGATTTATTATTATCAAATCTTTCTGGTCAAGGCTATAGCTAGCAACATCTCAGCGAACTAAGCATTGATCCATTGTTCTGGAGGTAAAATTAGCTGTATTCAGTTTGCATAATAATTACAATTTTGTTTGCTGTAGACGCACTAAACGTCTGCAAGAGGCGACATGTTCTGTGTGGAGCAGTTCTGTGGATCTCCACTTTTGAAATGCTGCTCGATGGAATCCGTGGCTGCGTCACTGAAGCAAAGAAGGGTCGATCTGGACATCAGGGAAATCCATTCTTCAACAGAATATTTTGAACAATGAACATCCATAGAAATTCACAACTGTTTAAAATGTCGAACAACGACAAATGGTTTCCGTTTCGTACAGAAGTTACAGAACTGATGAGTCAGTCATGACGTCGCTTATGCAGGTGCAACCTGTTATATTTGGAAGTGACTTAATTTCAATTTCGTCGTTTCTCGGTGAACAGCTCTGTGAGATTTTTTACATTTAATCTGCCATAATGCTTAGTATCATATCATATGAACCAAAGTAAAGTGATGCACTTGGCATCAATAACAGAATACTCGCTTGCTTATTTGCATAACGTTACTCTACTGACGCATTGGAGCACCAAACAGATGGACCAAACAGTTGAACCCTGTTGTATGCACCCTGTTATTTTGCTAACGTTGAAGAGTTAGAACGCATAACTATTAAGGCTAAAGAAGACTAGATGCTATTGCCATTATTAATTTCGTACATCATGACAGTTAATCTTTTAAAAATTATTACAATAGCATATTCTACTCATTCATTCATTCTGGACATTTATATAGCACCTCTTCAAGAAATTACTCAGAGGTGCTCCCAGCCCAGCCACGACCAAAATAGAAACGCTTAAGAGATTTAAGAGAACCGATTCTGTTTACTGTCTTGGAACTTCTTCGGATAGCCTCCTGCGACCCGCCACAACGCTTATGCTTAAATGGTAGACGGTGACAGTCATGCCTTACGCTTAGGCCTATAGTTTAATGCTTTAGCGTAATGCATTTACAGCAAACGATATTATTTAAGCAAGGATTTTTTTAGTTGGCACAATGTAGGTTGCTTGTCTCAAACAGAATCGGTTCTCTTCTCTTACATGTGCGGACCTGAGCAACACCAAATTTCAGACTTTAGCTGAATGTATGTTGCATGGCAGTTGTACACTGCAAAATACTCGTTTGATCTGTTAGAAAATGTTGCAGACCGTTTATGCGGTCAACGTCACAATTCGCATGAAAACCAGAAATACATAATAATACTAAACATCCTTATGCCATCCTTGTTCGCTGAATAAGTCATATAATAATTTTCTCAAAAGGTGTTTTAATAATTTTTTTATTTTTTTAATATACCAATCTTAGACAGCATAATAGAAAATTCAACTAGTTAAGAACTTTATTCGCTAATTGATGCTGCAACCGTTTTGCATTCATTAAACATACTTTTTAGATTCAAGCATTTTCGCATTGACTTATTTAATAAAATCTGTTGCAGACAGTTTCTAAAAAACATAGTAGGCCCATTCCAAAAACGAACACATGACAAAGCAATAGTTAAAATAAGGAACTTTAATGATAAGGCAAAGGTACAGCGAGGTCATGATGTGCATGAATTAACAATTGTTAAGCACCTCTTTCAACTGTGCAACAAGAGATCTCTCGAAACAATACATAAACTACATATAAAATGCAATGTCAAGAATGAGATTAACAAACATTTCCAGAAAAACCGTTAACATAAATTTTAGCATTGAGTCTACACCAGATTGCGCCTCTAACGTACAAGAGGCAATCTGGTGGAGACTAGGCCTATTGGTAGGCTACATTATTGTCTATCACTGCTTCATCACATGATTTCTAGCCACAACAGGCTATAGTAGGCGTAGTAGTGTAGTGGTGAAGGTCGACGCCTTGCAACCGAAGGGTTGTGGGTTCGAATCCCACCCGCCGCGTAAGGACCTTTAGCAAGTCCTTCACTCATAAT
>JAQFXW010002158.1:0-13525 GCA_034693945.1 Dendrobaena attemsi
GGGGTGGGATTCGAACCTGCTGCCCTTCTGCTGCAAGGCGGGGATCTTCACCACTACACTACCGCGCCCCACATTTGGCGAATTTGTCTGGTGGTCATGCTGAGCAGCTGCTAAAAAAGTTTGGGATTCAAATCGCTCTTTTGACAGACGTTTAGAATTTGTTACTTACGTCTGTGTGGCAAAATTCTTCAGTTGTTTATAACTCACACTCACTTACTTATCTACAGCCTTATTGGCATTATCGTCTATGTTAACAGTCTGTTTTCTTCAGGTTGGATCCGTTTAAGGTGGAATTTGGTGACAATATTATTTTTAAAATGGCCAGAAAATCTATTTCCAGTTCTGGACTGAGACGGTCGAGGAGACTGGCCGGCCTTAGTCCTTTAAAGGCGCACGCAGAAAATCGCAGAACTGCGACGAAACGGAATAGACGGAGTTTGGGACAGGCGGCTTGTTCGCAGAACCGCAGTAGGGAAGGGGGTTCGGAGCATGGTTGTTCGGAGCCTGGTTCGGAGCGTGGTTCCGACGACTCAGGCGTGGAACTTCTGGATCGGTCCAATGCGGATGTCAGTCATGCAGAAACGGATTGTGCAGCGTTGATGGAAGCCTCTACCGGACAACGTACCCCCGCTGTATATCAGGAGGACCGCTCCCCCGATTCTGAACGCACGTATCCTACTACTTCGGAGGGTAGTGGGTCTGGCGTGCGATTCCGGTGCAGAAGTGCATCTACGGAATCAATTGGTAACGATGAATGTCGAGCGTCATGCTCTTTAGACAGCACGATTCGTCCAGATGACGTGGGGGAAGATGGTCCCAGTTTCACCACCAGTTCTGCCGGTCACACACCGCCTTCATCTAGCACTCAGAGACGTAACTTGCAAGAACTTGCCGGGCATCACAGGCAGCCGGTGTTCGGCATTATGCAGACGTTTTCGGAACATATCAGTGGAATTCCCGTTCAGGGCGAATCGTTCTGTAGCTGTTCGAAGGATTTGCGGAGTAAAGATTTGCATTGCTCGTGTGGGGAAGATGATCAGAGTATGATGCTTTTATGTCTGTAACTATTCCTTACAGCGTAAACGATAGCTATAGCATACCTCTCCAAGAAGCATAATTCAAATTTTGCAATACATTTCACTACAGACTGTATTTTGCTTTTGGGTGGCAGATTTCATAGTTCTGGTGGTGGATCTGAAATCCAAGTAGCCGGATTTAACCATTGTGTACAAAAACCGTGCATCCAAAATTGTGTACATTACAATATTTTGCCGAAAATAAGCATTCTTTGCAGATCGTATGGTGCAATAGCATTGATATGATACTATAACCAATACAGGCACATTGGTTTTCCAAGCCTGTCATCCGGCATTCTTAATTGGTAGATCTTCATTCAACTTATGAAAATCATTCAACTTATGAAAATCAGTCTTGTTGTCAAGACCTGAAACCTCAAGACCAAGATCAAGACCTTGAATCTCAAGGCCAAGACTTTTATTCTCAAGACCAAGACTTTTAGTACCAAGACTTTGAACCACAAGACCAAGATGTTTAGTCTCAAGTCCATTCAAGACTTTTAAAATCACTCGTACATACACATGATAAAAATATTATATGTGGGTATTTTAATAAAAAATAAAACTATCATTTCTTTTGAATAAAGCAAAAACAGATTCCAACAATAATTATTTCTCAAAGTCTGTCACATGAAATACAGCATTCTGTTGCATTTTATAAACACCAAATCACTCAAACTTTTCTGACCAAAATATCCTGCGTGGCCTCATAAAAACCTCACCATGAGAAGAAAAGAAAAAACATTCTGTAGGTGCAGAAGTGAGAAGTTGCTGGTACACAAAGATGCACAAGTCGTGTCTTTTAAATCCTCCCATATTTTGTTTCTTGTTATATTATAAGATTTAACGACTTTGAATTCACTGAGCATCCGGGCAAAAATAGCAAGAGCTAGAATAAGTCTATAAGTAGCCAAAACCTGACAGGAACTTCACGGAACTCAAGTCAGTGATGAATAGTATGTATAGTAACCTGAATAATATGTAAGTAGACTAAGTAATCATATGTTACTGTTTTCATTGACTTTTCAAAAGGTCTTGGTCTTGAAATATCAAGACCCAAGACTTTTGGTCTCAAGACCAAGACTTTTAGTCTCAAGACCAAGACGTTTGGCCCCAAAATCAAGACTTTTTGTCTCAAGACCAAGACTTTTTAAAACGAACTCGACTTCAAGACCGAGGACAACAAGACTGATGAAAATGTAAATTATATATGTTTCATCAAAAAGTCAATCAATCAAACTGAGTTGTATAGCACCCCATCTGGATCTTTACTCAGAGGTGCTCCCAACCAGACCCAGTCAAAAACTTAGTTTCAATTTCGAGAATATTTACATTTTAAGGACAGTTATGTTGCAGTGAACTATATAAGTATCCATTTGCAATGTTCCAATGAGAGTAACTTTGACTGGGTAAGCTATATATACTTCCGCTTGGCCTGGGTCGGGGGTGCCTCTGAGTAGAGATCTTGAAGAGGTGCTATATAAATTTCGATTGATTGACAGACAGTTCTGTCACCATTGTCTAATTTGTACTCATACAATGAACTTACGATACTAGTTTTATTTTAATGATGCTTTGCATAGGTTTTGAATGGATGTGGGATCGTGAAGCCAAATCGCCTGCTGCCGAAGTATCTGAAAACGGACGAGAAGCACGGTTCCACGTCAACTACAGCAGTGGAACGGCTGCAGTGCGAGGGAGCGAACCCATGACCGACGGACAGTATTTCTGGGAGATCAAAATGATATCGCCGGTCTACGGAACGGACATGGTAAGTTTAGAACGATGTCACAAATCTACGGATCGCGTCTACAAGGTTTGTTGATAATGAAGTCGCTAGTCTATGGAGCTAGTGATTTTAGTCAAAACTCGTTTAACTATTCTGCGGCAGTGATTTGCTGTGTTATTATTAGTCTATTGAATGGCTTTGGTAAGTTAAACAATGATATACATGCATGCGTCTGTTCTGCCATAGTTTCAAGGCGTGTCATTCATTTGCATTTAAAGTCTAATATTATCAAGTGAAAAGTTACCTGAGCTAAAGCATTAATAAGTCTACTTGATGGTGACATTCAAGGTCTTGAATAATGAGTCGTGGTGGCACAAGTGGAATAGTCGCGGCCTTGCGTCCGAACGGTCGCACGTTCGATTCTCACCCAAGCCGCTGCGTAGTTACCTTGGGCAAGTCCTTCACTCACAGTTGCTCAAGGCGCTTCGACGTTTAAATTCCGACACACCTGCCTGCTGTAGTTGGGACCGCCTCCGAATAGTAGTGGACTGTATAGAAATACACGCACATACGCATACATACAATGGGTCATTGAGCAAGCGGGCAATAGCTGGTTCCGTGCAACACCTCGTGTCAGTGAATAATTTTGCCATGTGACCTTGAGTGACTCCTCCTCCTTCTTCTTCTTCTTACACATTATGCGAACGTTGCAGATGGTTGGCGTCGGAACGGGAAACGTCGACCTGGACGCGTTTCAGTACAGCTTCTGCAGTTTGCTGGGGAAAGACGGCGAGAGCTGGGGGCTGTCATATTACGGCAAGACCCAGAACAAGGGTCAGTTCACCAACTTCAGGAATGCGAGATTCGGCCAGGGCAGCATTCTCGGATTGCACCTCGACATGTGGCAGGGCACGCTTTCCTACTACAAGAACCGTCAGCCGCTCGGTAAGATCTTTCATTTGGTCCTAGATTAGCCTCAGATTTGTGTTTCCCGAAGGAACTCGTTCAGTCCTGTATTCAAATTTTTTTTTTGCACCCTTTCATAGCCTTGTAGAACCTGCTCTGGGACACCCACAGCCCACTCCTTCATAGCCTTGAGGAACGTGCTCTGGGGCACTCACAGCCCACTCCGTCATAGCCTTGTGGAACCTGCTCTGGGGCACTCCCAACCCACTCCTTCATAGCCTTGAGGAACCTGCTCTGGGGCACTCCCAGCCCACTTTTTCATAGCCTTGAGAAACCTGCTCTGGGGCACATCTAGCCCAGCTGTGACCAAAGAAGTCGAGGTGACTTTAGAAACCCATCCGAGTTGGAAGGGCTTACTGAGTTGAGATTATGTGGAAGCAGTGATATTTCAGTTCTGAAAATAATTTCCGTTACAGTTTCTATTCAGTTATGTCTTCATAATTTCTATTACAGTTTTTATTACAGTTATGAAATAATTTCAGTTTCTATTACAGTTCACGAAAATATCACTGTGTGGAAGGTCATTTTACATCTCACGCTTGACCAATATTGCCTTGTAAAAGAAGGCTGAGTCGACCTCTGGGAAGATTGCGGAAAATGGACCCATAGTCCCATACTCTGTGCACTGGTGTCTAATCTATTGTCCTAAACTACTTTTGATCGGAAAGTGTTGACTTATGTCTTATGTCCGCAGGTGTGTCAGAGAGGAATGGATTGGATTATAGAGCGGTATCAATAGACACTATAGGCTGCTAGACAGCGCAGCTTTTAAGAGGAAGCTGTGAGAGATAGGCTATAATTGTGCCCAAGTATTATAGATTTCTTGCAATGTTTCTGTGACAGACTAGGCCTACATGCCTGCTGAATCACTTGAAACCCTTTCATAATTATGTTAGTGCAGTTCTGAATGATGAGATTGTATTCGCTAGATGGCTATTGATTGTGAGAATTTTGTTAGGACGAGAAATGCTTTGACTGTTTCACACTGACAGTGTTTTTTTAGTTTTACATGGCTCTTATGAATTTAATTTATTTACTATATAGAATCCCTTCAAGAACCTTAGGGACTTTAAAAACCCAAGTTAGCAGGCTTAATGAACAACGTAGTTTTCTCTGAATGTATTTTATACATGCTGTCTTCAGTATAAGTTACATGGCAGGTCAAAGCCTGCTTGACTCCTATAGTGTTGACCAGTGTATTATTGCATTATCTAATCTTTATCTAACCTTTATCTAATCACTGCTATCTTATCTAATCTGATCCTCCTTGTCTCAAGACTGTTGTGTAGTGTCAATCTTTTGTTAGCATTAGAGTATTTAACTAGCTTACAAAATCCATTGTAGTCCAAGCCGTCTTTAAAATCGATTTTTCGCTTTCCACGCAGGTGTAATATTCAGTGGCCTTCGCGGGAAGACGCTTTATCCGATGATATCGTCGACCGCTGCTCGTACAGGCATGAAGCTTGTGAAGGCGTGTTCCTACGCCACCTCGCTCGAATTCCTGTGCTGTCAGGTTCTTCGCAAGATGGTCCCACTGCACCTCGACGTTACGACGGCGCTCAGTTTACCGCCCGGACTTAACGACTTCTTCCTCGTAAACAATCTGCTGTGGGTGCTTCGTTCGAACAAGCTTTCCATTCCGAACATGGAGGCGGCGTCGAACAAGAGGCGACGCTCGAGCGAGGACGAAACGGACGAGTCGGAAGTCGGCGAAACGGTTAACAGGTCGAAAAGATTGCGTCGACTGTAAGTGCCTCGCTCGTCGGGTCGATGGGAATGATGTTTCTGCAGATTTGGAAAGAGTTCAGAAGCCGCAGCGCTGGGGAAAGTTTCTACAGAGTTGGGGAGGGTATCTTAACAGTTGGAGAGGGTTTCTGTAGAAATGGGCAGAACTAGCCAGCCTCTGAGCCTTGTTGAAAGCACGAATACTGCACGTCTTTGAGTAGAACATGCCTCGTGGCTTAGGTTGCTCTAAGCAAGACATCGGGGAACCGGTGTATGGTAAAAGGTGCTTTGCATACGACTTGCGCATCGTATATATTGAAGATCCACGTTAAAGCTATTTTTATAAGAAAATTCTGTAAAATTCACAAGTAAAAATACGAAGTGCGTGATTTTGAGATGGATTTGAAGATACAGATGGACACTAGGTGTGTGCTTCTGAAGACCATTGAGATATCGACAATACACGGTCGAATTAAGTGGATCAGGTGCTTCGAGTAAACAATGCGGAGGTCCGAACTGCAGTGGATTAAACTGCTATTCCTGGTGACAGGGTTATAAATGTGATAAGACATTTGTTCCAACCGTCTGTCTACGTGTCGCTCTGGCTCTTCTTGTCACCGTGTTTTTTGTAGACTGTTTGCGTTGGGAACGGTGCTTATTGTATTGGGTGCTTCGACTCCTGTTCTTAGTACTTACTGCTGGTCGTGTTGTCTTGTTTCGTTTAAATGAGTAGGCACGAGTATTTTGTGTCAGACATCTTTAAATACGTTTTTTTTATTTCTCGTTTTTTGCTCAAAGTGGGCGACTTGCATTTTTTTCTGCTCACAAGCTATACGATACTACGCGACGAGTTACCGTATGTCAAAGACTGACCTTACTGTTAGTTTATGATTATCTTTATAATTAATTAAAAAATTTACTTGTTACTGGCTTGCTTAGAGAGTTAATTTCCATGTGAGTCGTGAGTGAGATGAGTGCCGTTATGGCTTTTTTTGTAACTTCAAAGGCACAGCATTCAGTGTCTTCTTCTCAACAGTATGCACAATTTCAATAGGAAACTGATGAATTCCTGCTAGTCTTTGCTTTGATACTGTGGTTTCATTTTGGTCATGATCTGTACTGTGTAAATAGAGACTAGACCTAGTCCTGCTATCATGCTGAACTCGCATGCTGTTGAATTTAGCTGTTGGCGCAGTGTTGGGGTGCATTATGTAAATTAAACATTAGCCCTCGAGTCTGTGACTGCATGCATCATTCCTTTTGCAGATTGTTTGATGCTAAGAATGTGCATGATTATTATTATTATTTGCTAGATTTATAGCGCGCGCTAGGTCACACCGAAATGTGAATCTGAGGCGCAGATAGTCAGTCGCCAGGTGTAAGTGTAGTTTACTTCTCCAGATGCTTGAAAGCCAAGTAAGGACAGTTACAGTGGCTAATGACTGAGTGAAAGTGAGTTTTAAAATTTGCCGCTTGGATAACTTTTACCTTCTTTGAAGACAATAGGAAGAAGAGCAGCCGCTGATGCCAACCTTTACTCAGGCATCCATCAGGTGTTAGAGTCTTCTAGCATATAAGAACTGGTGGCAAGTCCTCTCCTATTGACGTCGTATGATCAGTGTACTCATTATAGCTCTGATTTGGCTAGGTGGAGCTCAAGTCACAAACCAAATATCTGCCCTGGCTGGGATTTGAACCCTATTTTTCTCAGTTAACAGTCCGACATACTAGCCACTTCTCTATCTTGCAACTCTGAATTGACAGAACCAATAAAGTGGTTGCATTGGATATGCTTTGGTTGTTAATGCTTACATACCTCCGTTACTGTTGTAGGTACAACAGAGGCCCCAGGACTGAGTTACTACACGTATGGCTTGAAGGATCTATTTACCATTTTCTTCTACGTTCTGATCTGCATCGTGGTTCATGCTGTCATTCAGGAATACATTCTGGACGTGAGTTTTCTTTTGAATTGTCTTGCGTACTGCAGATGTCTGTGAAAATAGCGCTTTTTCAGTGGTGGTTCGGAATGGCCTCCCCTCTGAGTTGCGATTGCTCCCCATATTAATAGTCCTACATGCTAGTCATGTTAACACATTTAATTTTGAAGTTAGGCGTGTCGATGACTTTTTAAATTGTCAGAAAAGGTCTGCCCATTAAATTATCATTTATGATGCTCCGAAATGTCTCTGGTGGTACAGAGTGAGATCTGTGTTTTCGTTTGTTAGAAATTGAATCGACGAATGCATCTGTCAAAGGTTAAGCACAGCAAATTCAACGAATCTGGTCAGTTGCTTGTCTTCTACGCGGCATCGGCAATCTGGGGCATGGACATCATCATACGGGTAATTGAGTTAGCTTCTCAGATTCTGCTTGCTCCGACACATAGTCCACTAGGTGGCGCCAAATTCTGTTTGGTTGTTGTATGTCGAGCATGTGTGGAAACTGGAAAGTTATTTTATAGTTGCTATACAATACAGATGTTATTGATATTACCCTCCTCCCAATAATGCTTGGAGGGGGGGGGGAAGTGATCATATTACAGAACACTGTTCAGTGTCTGCTCTGAACAAAATAGTGAGTGAGGGACATGCTCCAGGTCCCTCTTAGTTAACTACCTCCTGAAAGTGAAGCTCCAGCATGTGTTGTGACTGTTGTTCATGCTACGGGCCAAGCGCTCTAACCAACTGACTGCCATGTTGCTTTTATAGCGTACTAACCGACACATGGAATAGATGGGTGAACATTCGTTCACTTAACCTCTTTTTGCTTAAAATGCTGAGTCATTCTGGACTTTTGAGAGGTGCTTGTCACGCACACATGTTCGGGAAGCGTTATTTACTGTGAGGATGCATAATCTAAATGGTCAACATCAGCAGACTCTGGGAAGGATATCCACACGTTAATCTACCGTTAGTATTGTACAATTGTATTGTATATTCGTTTATTCCAAGATAGTTTTGGCTCAACACAGCATGCGTACTGGAAGCGCTTCTGAACGGTTGACCCTATGAGAGGCGCTATTTAAATGTTTAGATACGATATGATAAAATTCTTCCCATTAAATTTTGTCATATATGTTAGGTTGCTTTTATTGTGTGCATGTTACTGTTTAAATATTTTTTTAAAACTAACTTTCAGGAGAATTATGCCAGCAACATCAGCAGACTCTGGGAAGGATATCCACACGTTAATCTACCGTTAGTATTGTACAATTGTTTTGTATATTCGTTTATTCCAAGATAGTTTTGGCTCAACACAGCATGCTAAATACTCAGGTTCCTAGAAGCTACTATTTCATCAGTTTGGTTTGGAAACTTACTATTCGTTGAGAGACTTTCAAGGTCATGGTGGAAAACCAGTTTTTAAATCTGTAGTTGATTTGGATCTAGAGTGGTATACAATGTTTATATAATGCTCCCACATATGTGCCAAGAATTTTGGAGAGTTGAATATAAGAAGAATTATATTGCATGATATTATAATTGAATTATTAGTTAGCTACCTGAAATAATGGTGGTGTTTGATAGTGTAGTGGTTAGTGTCAGGTGACAGGTCACAGCCTCAGAAGTTCAATTCTCCACCAGGTTGTAGTCATGAAGCTATAACCCGTCGTGTCTGATACCGTACAGCTGAATTTACGAATTTACGTTTGTAGGTTTTTGGTCAAGTTCTACTACATTCTGCAGCTGGCATATTGGGTTCATTCTTATCCGGAACTGTATTTTCAAAAAGTGAAGAAGGTATATTAATTTGCTGTGCTCGTTACTGATTTTGAGGTCTCCATAAGTCTTTAGATGATGATGATGATGATAGACAGATATTTAGGGCCCAATAAACCTTACCTAAGTTACCATGCATGATTGAGGGAAATGCTTGTGAGTAGGAACACATTTATTGTATTGAGGTCATATTTTCTTCCTGCAAGGTTCACATGATCAGTTAGATCTTTTGCAGGTGATCACTTCCCATCTCTCAAACAATTTTATTGTTCTCGATTATCAGTAAGCATCATCTTATCATATGCATGGTAATTTTGAGCAACAAATGGAAAACCAAGAAAGGTCTTACGACCCACTTATTAGGGCTTCCTGCAAAGGAAACATTTAACTCTGTGACGACGATTCACATTTCGTTACAGACTATTGTCTCAGTGGTAACTATTTTCCAGCTGCTATGGAATGTTGTGGATGTAGAGAGAGTCGCTTATCTTGATTTTTGGAGATGTTCCTAGCTGGACTGTTTAGTGCAATTTATATGGGGCCTCTAAATGTGCCTTCTATCATTTTAGGATGAGCTGTGGTCTCGTATTCAGTACGTTAGCATGTACCTGGTCTTCATCGCAGTCGGGTATCTGCTCAAGTAGGTTTCAGCAATGCTTTCATCGCTTTTCACGACTCTCATTACTGACATTTTCATTGCGTTGGTGTTGGGCAATGAAGGTTTTTGAATCTAATTGATTAGAATCCAGTTTCATAGTTAGGTTTGGAATTATTTCCAGAAGAGGTAGTTAATTAGATGTAGCATTTTACTAATTAATTAGAATTAGCAATCGGCTTGCTAATTAATTAGAATTAGCGTGTGTCATTAAATTATAAACTGACAGACAATATTATTACCGTTTGTAGACAAAATTAATGTTATACAAATAGATCTGATGGCACTGGTAGTCATTTGAATTTTGATGCTATTCATCTAATTTACTTTATCTTTTTACTGTTAGGATATTTTTACTCATAAGAAGTTATAGCAACGTCTTTTTTTTAGCTATTTATAGGTGAAAGTACTGTGGGAGATATGGAATGTTATAATCAACCTTCTATCATGCATGAGGAATGTTTGTTTGTCTTTCAGCCTGACCCGCCTAACGTTGTTCCTCCTAGTTCTGCATTACGTTGTGGAACTGATATTTCACGCATCTCGCTTGCTTTACTTTTCTGAAAAGTCTGAAATTGCTAACCCAGGGTCAGTGAATTGTTTGAATCTTTTAATTGCCACCTAAGGATACAGTTACAGAGTATTTCAGTCAGAAATGGCTAAAACAGTTGGATTATGGATATTGAATAGGTAAACATCCATTATCAGGGGTACTGTAAAAGTTGTTTGAGGGGCACTGCAACTACGGACAGTGGCGTGAGTTAGGAAATACAAAAACCAGCTGGTGAACTTCAGTTGTGCATTGAAAGTTAAAATTGTAGATGTATGATATACATACTAAATAATTATTTATAAAGTGCATCGGAAATTCGTTGGATACCTTCTTAGGAAAGGGTCTTGAGAATTACCAAGAAGTGTCCCAAGATAACGAATCTTAGATGTTTCTATGCACGAAATTGCATTTGGCGTTCTTCTTCTGGTGAACTATATCCTCCAAATATGTGTTTTAATGAAGCAGACTATGGCAATGCCCCACTGTAATCATACTAGCCCAGTTAGCTACATTGGGATCGCGTTGGCCGTGTGTTTTTCACGGTACCGAGTACGAATCCGATGCCTGCCGTCACTCAGAGATTTAACATCTCGGGCTAACACAAACGGCATGTGTGGAGCAATGGGATAGTCGATGCCTTGTGTCCGATGGGTCGCAGATTTGATTCAGACCCGAGCCACTGCGTAGGGACCTTGAGTAAGTTTTTCACCTACAGTTGCTCGTGGTGCTTCGGCGTGAAAACTCCGACACTTTGGCTGTAGTCGGGACCGCCTCTGAGTAGTAGTGGACTGGAAGGGGCGGTATAGAAATGCATAAATAAATAAATACAAGTTACAGTTTTGTGTCTCTGCAGAATATAATTATTATTATTATGGCTTCTGAATTTTTGTAGTTTTCTTGCTGTAAATTTGCCTTTAATGTTTACTGAGGTCTGGCAGAGAATAAGTCTAAATCAATTTATAATGGAAATGATTGTAAGTCTCTTTTTATGCACAGGTTTATGATTTGGAACATTCTGTTTGTGATCGTCCGGCTGTTCACGATTACGTTATCTGTTTTGGCGCTCTGGTAAGTTGTACGATCAGTTATGAATACTTATTTGCGAATTATAAGCAATACTCTCTGCTATTTCAACTCAATTACGTAGTTCCAGAAACAGCTCACGTGCCACCATTCATGCTCTTTCGTAAAGTTGGTATCGGCTTATAGCTACTAGACAACATGTTTAAATGAGAACATGGAAGATTTGCTGACTTTGACAGGAGCAATGAACTTCAAATGACTGAGGACAATGGAAATAATTTATTCTTGCCTTTCAAATTTTAAGATCATGGTTAGTTGGCATTCGACAGTTGGCGTTTGCCAGCTCAGAGTCATAAAAATGATTGACGTTTCCTTTCTCCGGACTTTGGCATTTCCAGAGTATGAAAAGTGGTTGAGTTTTATCACGTAACTCTTTTACACAGTGCTCATCTCTTCAAAGGGAACTGCTCAGAATTGCTCTTGAACTGACAGTGCATAGCAAGACTGATGAGAAAGGTTTTAGAACTGCTTCTGGGTGAGAGGCAAAGCATGGCTGAGAAGCTTCGGTCTAAAATTTATCGGATTTTTGTTTTGCCCTTTTGCAACCAGAGGGATCAGCTTTCGTTGCATTTCTCTATGCGCTCATTGTTGAAGTGTTGAACTCATCATTTAAATAATTAATTTACAAAATTAAAATGCTTGTAGTTTTTCATATTCCTCGATAATACCTTAATGATGAGAGTGACTAGTTTTTCAATATATGATTGTGACGGCAGTCATTGTGGTTACAACAGTGATGACAATGGTCATTATGATGATGACTCTATTTGTGATGACAGAGTAAAAATGACTGTTTATCTTGTTGTCATTTCTTCAGGTATGGTCTTTCCAAGACAAGCACTGCTTCTATTATCTTTGCTGACGGCAATTTCAACACTCACATTGTTAGGTCAGTCAAGTTGACATCTAAAGACTTCAACCTAACTCGAGTCTTGTGCTTTCACTTTGTCATCCCTAGTTGACGTGGGTGTGTCATCCAAGCGTTGATTCTAACATGCAAATCTATGTTTGTCCTTTCTAAGAGGTAGCAGAGTCAATGTGTCTGATAGAACACTTTTTAATAGGGAGGGAGGGCTGAGGTGGCGTCGTCCATTTTGATTCATCTCAACTGGGCATGGTGGTGTAGTATTATGTATGGCGCCTTGTGACTTGAGGATCACAGGTTCGAATCTACACCAGGCCACTGCTTAGGTACCTTGAGCAAGTTCTTCACTCACAATTGCTCTGTAGAGAGGGGAGCTTGGTATAATGGATAAGACACTGACCTGTCCGAAGAATATAAAAATTTATTCCGCTAGCTTCCCATGGGTAGACTCGACCTTCTTTCGCCAGGTGGCATAATAAATGACTCTGACTCAGCATTTCAATCGGAAGCACCTCTATGTATATATATATATATTCGTTTATTTAGAAAACAGGCTGTCAAACTGCAGCAAGTTAAAACAAAATTTATACGTTTCTTATTTTTAACTAGACTTTCAGTAAAAAACAACTGTTATTCCAGTCAAGTTGAAGTCTAAACAAAACCGCCGAGTTCGATCACCAATTGTGGATCATTTAAGACTCAAAAACAGGAAAACAATAATAAATACTTCGCTGGCAGCCAATACAACGGCGCCTACGTCACTCATCCGAAAGTTCTTACAGTTGGTACGAGAGGCGCTATATAAGTACTCCAATACAATGCACCGCCCATTGTTGTATCAACATCTGGAGCCAAATGGTCTTCATCAGCGTTCATTGTGGCTTCGTTTCAGGATCAACTGCCTGGTCGCCATCTTCTTCCTCCAGGCCTGGGTCATGTGGAACTTCATCACGTTCCACTTGCGACGAGTGCGCGAGAAGACCGAAGCTGCCGCAGTTGCCATCAACAAAAAGCTGGCGTCGCCAAGTTCCTCTCAGAAACGCAGGAAGGCTAAAGGTTTGGATAGTTAACATCTATCAATCAATCAATCAATTTATTGTTGTCAGTTTCAATAAACATCATCATATGCATGACAAGAATTTCGAACAACA
>JAQFXW010002159.1:0-13524 GCA_034693945.1 Dendrobaena attemsi
AATGCACGACTCTCTTCAATCTCTGTCCAATAACAGTTTGCCACCCAGAACAAGGAGTTCACGATGTGTCACCTACTAAAGTTCACAGATGTCACTTTGGTGGCTCGGCTGATTCAGCGGCTAACAACCTCACTTACCATTTGACTTACCAATTCAAATTCATTCATCGCATCTTTTAACACTGTCAAAACTTGCTTCAACAAACCAAATAGTACTACACGAATTTTGCATGTTTAAAAAGGTTGGTATTACAAACAGTTGACTTTCAATGAATTGGTGGATATTCATGATGATGAGTTCTCTACTTAGCGGCTCAACTGGGGTTCGACCATGCGATCCTTAAGTCACAAGGCACCGAATATCCACTGCGCCCCTTCGTCCCATTCCTACTAGCCCGAGATTCAACTCTCTGAATGTCCGCCAGCATCAGGCTCGAACCGCGGTGTCCGTAACCACAGACTTCTGCGGCCGGCACGCTTACCGATGTAGCTAACTGGGCCAGTGGCAAAACTTTAACTTAGAATGCAGCAGACAAGAAGCGGAATCTCGTATAATTGCCCAGAGAGGTAGCAATGTACATAAAGTGCCAACAACTTCATCCCTTAACAAGACCTGACATATGAAGACAAGTCGCTAGAACTGTCCTTAACTCTCTGATTCCAAATAAAGAGAGACAGAGACAGACAGAGTGATAGAAAGAGATGGAGAGAGATAGACAGAGAGAGACAATGAGAGATACACATACGTCTGTCTGTCCCATCTGGCGCCATCTGCAAACAGTCCGAAGATGTAGGCTCCGTCTGGCGGCGTCTTATCACTCGTGTCCTGCTTCAGCAGCTACAATGAACAGACATAACATATCTTCCTTAATATGTAAAATCTATGGGGATTTTTCCTTAAAAAGTGCTGGTCCCCTAATGGAATAGCCTACCAATTCAACTGAGAAATATCCCAACCTTTCGGTTTTTTTAAAACTCAATTACGCATTTACATCTTTTGCAAGAGTACCTAAATCTTATGGTGTGTGTTCTAGTTAACTAGTTAAGTCCTACACTAATTAACTTCTTAGTTTTTCACTGTACTATATATACCATGATTGCCTTTTTTGAAATTTTGCTCTGTACCTTACTGTAGGGTGACCCTTGTTAGCGGGGACTAGGCCCCTTTAGGTTTCTCCCATTGCCTCCATTGTCTGCTAAAAAAATTGTTACTGTAAAATTTTACACTGGAGTCAATAAAAAATGTGGTTATGGTTATGGTTATATATTTCCCGCATAGCAATGTTCCATGTTGTCTGTATCGGTTTTAGAGACGGGTCGCACTGCCGCCGGTCAACCAAAGGGAACGAAGAGGCTTTTCGTGACCGATGGCAAGGAGACACCACTGCTCGGTACCTGCGTCTACTTTATGCGCGAGAAGAAAGATGTAGAAGTGACCTCTAACACGGCCCAGGTCAGCACGTTCACCATTGCTAGCATGAAGCGGAGTTTCTAATGTTATAATAAATATAATAATATTTTAAAATTAAGATTCACAATATTTTAAATTTATATCAACATATTTATATACCGCCCCTTCAAGTCCATTTACGACTCAGATTCGGTCCTGACTGCTGCCCGGAGGTGTGTTGGAGTTAATATGCCGAAGCACCTCAAGCAATTGTGAAGGACTTGCTTAAGATACTTACGCGACGAGTGTGATTCTAACCTACAGCCCTTTGGTTGCAAGGCGGCAACCTTCACCACTACACTACCACGCCCCACAGTTTCATACACCACAGTATGGTTACAGACATAGTACGAATGAGCGATGCAGGTTATTACAGGAGTCGAATTTAACCTATGGCAGCCACGCAGGGCGCCGCATGCATTCTACATCTCGATTTACAATGCAGCCGAGCGAATGAAGGATGAGTCTTCCTGAGGCGGGTCTTTTTGCGACTCCGGTGTTAAACTCGAGTCGTCTGCCCTTCATGCCGGCTTCTTCAATGCTCCTTGTTCCCTGGCAGGAATGTATATCGAATGATTGAATGAAGAATCCATTGATGGTTGAATCACTTGAATGTATGAATGAGGGGTGGAATGTGGGTGGATTGGTGCGTGGAAAATTGAAAACCCTTTAACCAGCCATGCGTCTTGTGCCGATATGCATTGCGGCGACATACATACAATGTCATGAATACATACATAGTACATACAATGTGGGGCGCGATAGTGTAGTGGCGAAGTTCGTCGCCTTGTAACCGAAGGGTTGCAGGTTCGAATCCCACCCGCCACGTAAGGACCTTTAGCAAGTCCTTAACTCACAATTGCTGAAGCGCTTCGGCGTGTATAACTCCGACGCACTTCCGGGCTGTAGTATGACCGCCTCTGAGTAGTAGTGGTCTGTAAGAGGCGGTATAGAAATAACCAGATACAAAATACAAAAATACAATGTCTTACATACATTGTACCTATTTTACGCGTGTGTAGAACGTGTTGATGGGAGTTCTGGAGGCGGACGAGACGAAGAACATCCTGGCGTCCTTTGAGCACATCCTGCAGGGCATCTACCGTCCCACCATGAAGGCAATGAGCAGCTGGGGCGAGCTGGACAAGTCCCCCACCGGCAAACACATCATTCGAGGATTCGCAGACAACTTTGATACGTTTCTCATGACCCTGCATGGTAGTAATAATACTAATTCTAAACCATAATTCTTGTCGTAACAATGTCACCATCGGTGTCTGGTGGTGCTGATTCTCTAAATTCATTGCTTTATTTGCCAGGGGACGCTTACAATTCACATTTTGTCGTAAAACATTTTACAACTTGCATACAGCTTTATTCACTATACATGTGCGCTTTATCCACTACGGGAACTTACGAAATTAACATTAGTGAAATGAACGATTACGATAATTTTATTTATTTTCAAATTTTGTGCAGAGCTGAAAAAACACTTCATTTTAAACGGGTTGTAGTGCTCAGGTAATTATAATAATACGAATAGGGCTGCTCCCCTATACTGTGTATGTTTCCATTTGGAATTGCTCCAGAAGAATCCTTGATTTAGATGACTCGTGCAGTTGTTTAAGTTACTAATGCATTCACACAATTTACATTAATAAATACGATTGATTGACATGTTGATATTCATCAATGATCGTTATGATTTATGATTGTTGATAGTTGATCGATGTTCACTGATCAGGAACAAGACACAGCATGCAATAATAATTACTGGGGCGTGGTAGTGCAATGGGACAGTCGAAGTCTCCCGCGGCCAGAGCATTACAGGTTCAATTCAGACCATAGCCACTGCGTAGGGACCTTGAACAAGTCCTTCACTCACAATTGCTCGGAGCGCTTCACACTAAGGCTGTGGTCGGGACCGTTTCTGAGCAGTGGTTAGTTGACCTGAAGAGGTGGTATAGAAATAAATGAATAAATAAAATAAGAAATCCTGAAGAGTAGTCGTGTGTTTGTGGCTGTAGGTTCGCAGTTGAGCGTGGCCGGTCGAGTGAAGATGCGTAAGTTCGATGGTGAGGCGTCGATGGTGAAGGTGTCTACGGCCCAGCAGTGCATCATTAAGACCTGGTGCAAGAAGATTGAGATCGTACGTTCTCTGCGTAAAAATGAGAGGCTCTATAGAAATAAATAAATACATCAACCATGTTCAATGCAATGCTTATGGTGCATGCTACATTAGATATTCTTGTTATTTATTTACACATTTCTATACCGCCCCTTCAAGTCTCCCACTACTCAGGCGGTCCCGACTACAGCACGTAGGTGTATCGGAATTAACATGCCGAAGCGCCACGAGCAATTGTGAGTGAAGGACTTGCTCAAGGTCCTTGCGCGGCGGGTGGGATTCGAACCTGCAACCCTTCGGTTGCAAGGCGGCGACCTTCACCACTACACAACCATGTTGTAGGAAGGATGCACGGGACAGATACATATTACAGAGGCAGACAGAGATAGAGAAACAGAGAAAGACAGACAGAGATAGACACAAGGACAGGGAGCTGGGATACAGGAAAAAAACGGGGAGATAAACAGAAAAAGAGACAGACAGAGAACAAAGAGCATAATAATTTTTATGAATATTGAATTCTCCGTCATACGGTAAAACTTGACGAAACCTAACAATGCCGGAGTTTAAGTTTCACGGGTAGGTCGGCGTTTACAAGAGGTAAAAGTGGAGCAGTCATAAACTGTTATTTTTTCAAACCTCAATGCACATCGATCATTGTACTATTTTGTTCACGTGGTGTGTGACTATAAATCTATGCAAATACATGCCTTTGACACATATTGCACTATTTACACGAATCTATGTCACAATGTCCATAAAACAATTATTAGGGCTAGGCCTATATTTCCGACCAGGCATTGTCATCGCATACGCTTCAAAACAAAGCTTAAATTATCATAAACCGCTAAATGATCGTGTTTTACCAAAAAGAACACTGTAGCCAACCTACATTTAACTGGTAGGAAACGACTGGCAAGGTTATCTGTGTCTACGACATTATTACTAACAAATAGAAGCTCGTTGCTACCGTACTATAGTAGATATACATAACAATAAGGGATTTTGACTACAGACTTTCAATTACTCCGTGTGCCGTTCATTAATTATCATGAATACACGGGGAAAGAATAGTATGGGTGAATAACGGTCAATTTGTGCCACCTGCTGTTTCAGCGAATAGTAAGTGACCTGAAGGATTTTCGCTGACTGTTTAGTTTTAGAAATTCAATGGGCGTAGTTGGCACGGAAAAACTCATCCAAATTCAGCTTCTGCTTTGAACAAGATTCGACGTGATTCCAACAGTGCACTGGGACCAAGAATGATGGGCAATCTCATCTGGATAGGCCAAGAGCTATTGCTATGGACAAGTTTTGGTAAGGAAGGATAATAGCTCGAAAGAACTAATTAATTGATTAGCAAAAGTTGGTAAGGGTTGACTGAAAACACGCCATTTTAAGATTATTGTTTGCCAGAGTCTGATGCGTGATTTACTTTTGATAGAAGATAATAATCATAGGCCTATATAGGATATCAATCCATCAAATAAAGCCTCAGATAGCCTAGCGGATGCACTGATACACATATTTTTCAAAAACTCGGTCGTAATTGATTGATTAGCAAAATTGGGTAAGGTTTGACTGAAATGACACCTTTTACGTCGGATATATGTGATCCCAATCTCCAGCATCAAGGTTGGTCGACCAATCCATCAAGCAATCAATCAGACCAAGGGCCTTCTTAGTATGAAAGGTAAAGCTCAAACGAGTAGGTGGAGTGGAGAGCAGTCTGAGAGTACAGGTAGGAAAGCAGTCGGCTAGTGGCTTACCAGTAGTTGTGAAGTTAGGAATGCCAGCAGCTTATACTTGGCATTACAATATCATAGTAATAACAATATTAGGCCTACACTCAAACTGACAGCGTGATTATGCAGAGATAATGACCGATACTGCTTTTAATGACCTCGTTTCTTGCTGGGAGAGAATACTATTTCTGGAAGGGTTGTGGGTTCGAATCCCACCCGCCGCGTAAGGACCTTTACCAAGTCCTTCACTCACAATTGCTGCGCTTCGGCGTGTAGAACTCCGGCACACCTGCGGACTGTAGTCGGGACCGCCTCTGAGTAATAGTGGTCTGTACGAGGCGGTATAGAAATACACAAATACAATACAAAATACAATCACTTAATCTACTGAGTTCAGACTTAAGTTAGGTTCCTAAACTACAGTTACTGTGCTGTTAGTCAAATACGGCAATGCCTTAGACGCTTGAACACCAGGCCAGATCTATATTACAGAGACAGACAGGGATTGATACAGAGAAAGGCAGATATAAAGATAGAGGAACAGAGAAAGACAGACAGAGAAAGGCACAAGGACAGGGAAACAGAAGAAAAACAGGGAGACAAACAGACAAAGAATAACAAGCATGATATGAGTAATGAATTTTCCTTCACAAGGTAATAAATGTTCTCCTGATGTGCACCTATGGATCTATGCAAATACACACCTTTGACACAATATTCCACTGTTTATACGAATCGACTTCACAGCTTTCATAAAACAATAATTATATTTCTGACCAGGCATTGTCTTGGCATAGACCCTACGCTTCAAAACAAAGCTTAAATTTTCATAAACAGACGGATAAATGATCGTTGTTACTGAAGCGAACACTGTAGCTTGTCTACATTTATATGGTAACGATTGGCATGCTTATCTGTGTCAAAAACATTAAATAATTAATTCTAACAAACAGAGGTTCGTTGTTAACGTAGGCCTACTAGTAATAGGTCTATAGGCCTACAGGATTACATGGATGTGGCGATGTCTAACTACAGGCTTACAAGTAGGCCTACTCCGAGTGTTTGAGTTAATCACCATGAATACTCGGGCTAAGGATATCGTGGGTGATAAAGGTCAAACTTTAAACCTATTCTGCGATTATACAGCTAGATGGCCTGAATGGTTTCCACACGTCGTTCGAGTAGCTTGCTCACTGTCTGGTTCTAGAAATCCAATGGGCGCAGTTGGCACTGAATTATAGCTCATCTAATCTCAGCTTCTGCCTTGAAGAAAATTCGAAGTGGTTACAACAGTGCAATGGGGCCAAGAAGGATGGGCTCTCTCATCTGGATGCAACTATTGCTATGGACGCGTCTTAGTAAGGAGCTTTACAGATCATTGCTTGGCGTAGAGAGTATAATGCGTAATTTTATACTTTTGATTACAGATACTCGTCACATATAAATATTAGGTCACTCAAATAAAGATAATTCTCAGATTATGAATGAACTGCACATATTGCATTTGGCAAAACTCGTCGAAGGAGTTAGCTTGTTGGTTAGTAAAATACATCAGGTAAGGTGTGACTGAGGCCACACGATTAGCGTAAGATATATGTGACCACAATCTCGAGCATCAAGGTTGGTCTACCAATCACTCAATAAGACCCTTTGCCAAAGATCTATTATAGGTGGGTGAGTATGTAGGTGGAGTGGAACAGTCAGAGACGGTAGGAAAATGGTTAGGTAGTTAATGTAGCTTAGCAGTAGTTGTGAAGTTATGAATACACTCAAACTGACGAATAGCAGTATGGGTAACAGACATAATGGACGATACTGGCTGTAACGGCCTCGTTCTTTCTGGGATGGGAATAGGCCAACTATTGTTATGGATACTTACGTTCAGACTTAAATTAGGTTATTAAACTATAGTTAGTCTTTTATGGCAAGACCTCACGAGTAATGAAAATGTTGGTCAACGATTTAAAGTACAAATGTTTTGTTTTAGCTTCTACGGATGTGAATGTTGCTCGTGGAAAGCCGACGTTCGCCAGTTCCGTCTACTGTGACTCTACTGGTCCGTGTGGATCCAGTTATTTCGGGTCACAGCTGGCCGTGGATGGGAATTACGATACCAACATGCTTCACTATTCCTGCTTTTCAACTAATGAGGGATCTGGTGGACCGAACTATTGGGCAGTCGACATGGGGCTACTCGTCTTCGTTGATCATGTCACTGTCACCAATCGCGGTGGATCAGATATGGCAGGGTGTTCTATGTGCCGTGAGTCGCTCACAGTTTTCCATCGCTATAGGTCCTAACTGAAGACATGATAAGTAGGCCTATACCTCAATCGCACAGTCGAAATGACCTGACTTCTAAAGCAGAACTCAACTAATTTTGTTGAATTCAAATCGTAGTAAGGTCAGCTGTAATATGCAATTGTTTTTTGATTATCGTATCGTCTCTAAACATTTATATAGCGCCTCTCGTAGGGTCAACCGTTCAGTAGCGCTTCCAGTGCGCAAGACCCCGCGAAAAGAGAATGGTCTTGAGATGAGATGTAGAGGAGGATATACTGCCAGAAAGAATTTCAGAGCGAATACATGGAGATAGTGCATTCCACAGAGAGGGACCAATAGAATCAAAGGAGCGAGAATGAACCATAGTCGTCCGGGTGTAGGGATCAAAAAGATCATGCCTATCAGCATGATAATTAGGTCTACCTGTACTAAATATTGCCTCATAATTTCGATTGCTTACAAATGCAAATAGGCCTATTATCGACAGCACTAAATCTTATCATAATTTAGACAAATAGTTTCAAATTTAAGTATTCGCCGATAGGCCAATCCGAATAGGCCTATTAATTTTGTGTGATAAATTATATGCCCAACTACTAGGCATATTAAGCTACAAGATGGCTCTATTACGTGTCCGTTTGCAATTTGACGACACAAACTAATTCTAATTAATTCGTTGAATGATAATTATTCTAATTCTAATTAATTGGCTTTTCTAAAAATGCTAATTCTAATTCCAATTCTAATCATCAAAATGAAACTAATGCTAATTCTAATTAATTAGACACAATAACTTTAATTACCCATCACTGATGTATCGTTTCCGAACGATTTCCCAGTGATTAACGTTCAGAAGTGTAGACCCGGATAAATTGATTAATTCATGGTTTGTTCGATTTGTTGATTGAATCTGATTTATTTATTTGTCTTTGCAGTAGAAAAACTGGACAATTCATGGTTTGATCGATGTCTTAATTGCATCTAATTGATTTCTTTTTTTTTACAGTAGAAAAACTGGACAATTCATGGTTTGTTCGATATGTTGATTGAATCTAATTGATTTATTTGTCTTTACAGTAGAAAAACTGGAGAATTCATGGTTTGTTTGATGTGTTGATTGAATCTAAATTAATTTATTTGTTTTTGTAGTAGAAAAACTGGACAATTCATGATTTGTTCGCTGGTTGATTGAATCTAATTGATTTATTTGTTTTTGCAGTAGAAAAACTGGACAACTTCACCGTCGGACTAACAAACGTCACACCTAGTGTAAGTACCGTCAGCATTGGCAGTTACCCCATCTGTGGAATCTATCCAGGGCGTGTCCCAATCGGCGCTACTGTTTCGGTTCAGTGTGCACCGGGCTCCCCTTCCGCTAGATATGTGATCGTCCAACAGCCAGAAACTGGTCCGGGGTACCTTACCCTCTGCGAAGCCGAAGTCTGGACTAGCCACACAAGTAGGCCCATGACTTATGTTTACAGTTTAATCACGCCCTATATTAATACGATCCAATGAACTCGATACATAATAGTGGCCTACACACAAAAAAATCATTGTAAATTTATGACCACTTCTTCTGAACTATAACTTCAATTAACTTGTTTTTATCTAATGCAATCTATAGGCCTACGGCAAAAATCTATACACAAATCCCGCTGTTCTCAATGCAGTCCCTGTTCTATTCAGGTGAAATCGTATTCTCAGAATTGGAAAAGACTGATGGGAAAACTGTTTGCATGTAATTTATATGTTCAGTTGAACGGTTATTATCTTTTTACGAAAGCTGTGAATCTTAACACTTTCGTTTTAATATTTCTTCACTGGTTGTTTAAAAGTTGTAATCACTGGATTGTCGTATTCGTTCCCATCTAAAATATTCTAGCCGGCAATTATATTTTGTTTTCGGTGAACAATAAAATTGGTCGCCACTTCCACTTGGAACTTCTTGACTGACTGATTTATTAGTTGATTGTTAAGTGTGTGTTTCATCAGTTTAACGACAGCTTATTACAACATTGGCCGTTGCCGTCGGAGACAAAAATTTTCTCGGGTTCATTACTTCATTACAACCATTTTTCGTTGATTGTTAAGGAGCGCAGTGGAAACGTCAATCTGATTATCGTCTGGAGAACTACGTCAACTCAACGGTCTACGTCGGCAGAGCACTGGACTGCATGGTCCTCTGCCAGGAATCGAAGGATGGATGTGATTCCTTCAATCACTGTCCCATAGACAATGCCTGCGAGTTGAACATCCACCCATATGGATTCAATTCTTCGTCATTGGTCGCCAATTCCACCTGGAACTTCTGGACAACGTACTACTAAATCCAATCCCTCCTTCGTCAAGTTCGCGATATCACTCTTCATCTGGCGTTGACTTCGAGAAAACTTGCAAGCAGCGTTGCAGTGAACGCCATCTTTATTGATTAGAATAGATCATGATATTGGACGACGGAACTTGTTCTATGCGAGATCATTTCGTTTTTAATCGTGACAGTAAAACTTCACATTATTATAATTATAATTTAGTATAGATGTGTTGTGGTAGGCCTATGCTTTGACTCTTGATTGCCATTTCGAATGCAGGCAGGACAATACACGAACGAGTGTAGGCTAATTGTATGCAATAAAATTCTCTCTTTACTTGACTTACGACTTATGGTTTTGACGATGCTGTCGCACGTGACAGTCAGACAGACGCTTTTTTATGGAAGCTCTCCACTTCTCTCGGTCACGCGTCATACACACAGTCTCTTGAATTGACAAGACCATTTCTTTTATTTATTTATTTATTCACACATTTCTATACCACCCCTTCAAGTCTACTACTACTCAGAAGCAGTCCCGACCACAGCCTGGAGGTGTGTCGGAGTTTACACGCCGAAGTGCCGCGAGCAATTATGAGTGAAGGAAGGTCCTTATGCAGCAGGTGGGATTTGAACCTGCAACCCTTCGGTTGCAAGGCGGTGCCCTTCACCGCTACCCTACCACGCCCCACCATAGACGAAGATGATGTAAAAAGGATCGAACCATCACTCCTCTTTCGACGTTTGAGTTTGAGCAGGCTGATCCTAAGTTTGTCCTGGTAGGATTAAGAGGATCTTGTGGTACAGTCGAGTGTTATAACTCTTCCATGCGATTCTAAGATACACCTTATACTGTTCATCTTTTTAAAGTCAAGATCACAAAGTAGCTGTGTGCCAATGTATTCTTCCTCGACATGTGCCTTTCCAGTTACACAAATGAGAGTGAAGTTGGCCATTTCGTGGTTTGTAATTGAAACATCTCAAAGTCTACAAGTTTTTCCCTGCCAGCTTCTTTCCAATTTTGTTTTGTGGACTGTGGAATGTTATTTGACGAGGTTGTCCATTCGCTTTTTCATGTGCGTGATTCGAAGCATTCTGTGCATTATGCAGATGAAACATTCTTTTCTCTCTATACCTGTGCTTTTCCTGTTCCATACGATTGTTTAGTTGCCCATGTAGGATCGGCGCACAACCCTTCTGAAATTCCTTGTGGTTGAAGAAATTCCTTCTGGTGTTCTTTGTGATTGAATCAAGGTCCTCTCAACATCTACTATTCAACTGTGTCTTCTTTAATTCAATTTTCCTCAGTAGATCTTAACATCAATATCTATTGTCCAATACTTCTATCCTTTCTCTGCATTCAGCCCATTTTATCAGACAGATTTTGTCTTATATATATATATATATCCATTTAGATTTAGTCTAAATTGAATTGTGTACAGCCAGTCGCTATTAATAGTACTTTCCAGAACTGGCCAATTTGGACGATTTTTTATTTCGGTTTTCTATTCTATTCTTCTTAAATCTGAATTCTGTTTTTTCTTGAGTGTTGCTCGGGAAATTCTTCTGTAGTGTTCAATTTTCACTGTAATTATCAGCAGCGAGTATTTGAAGGACGTTGTATGTTGGAATTTAGACAAAGCTTTTCATATCGGTTTCAATCTAGAAATCAGAAGCTTATGTTTGGAGAGATGTGATTTGTTGCGTTGCTTTGCTACTGTACGAAGGTTTTTTGTAGTATTGAGACGTTAAGATGCTTGTTGTCCCTTGTGTATTATAGCTTTACAGTTTTACGCTTATGTGCTGTTACGTTACTCTCAGAGCTAGTTTAAAGGAAAGACGAAACGCTTGTTGAGCTGAAATTCAAATGAGAAATTTTGTAGGACAGCTTACTTTATAGTTATCGAGACAGTTGTTTTGTTTACTTTCGGTTGTTTGTTAGTTAAATCCTTTCTTTGATGAATTGAACATTTAGGCTAGCCAAGCTCTAAGCATTGCCTGTCAGAGGCACACAAGTATGTTGAACATACGGTGCTAAGATGACATTATTCCACACACATAATTGGCTCTATTCATACAATGAAGTATTTAAATAATGCCTCTTTTAGTGTACTGCTATGTACCGGTTCAATCTTATTTTTGCGAATAAGAAGAACTGTTGTGTAGATGGATATATTCTACGGTGTACATGGATGTTCAATGTCTTCATTCATTAATCAATTATTCATAGAGTGACCTATTATTCTAACTAGCCAATAATAGTCAAGGAACAGAGTTTTCTATAAATAGTGATTTAATAACATCAACGGTAATCGGATAATCAACAGCAGAAAATCATCGTACTGAGAGAGGAGCTTTAGAAGTCTGTGAAGTGTAAATATTGTATAGCAGAGAGACATTTTGTGAAGCATTGTCATATTTTTAACATTTTAGCTTGCTTTTGAGTTTTGACCAGTGTCTATTTGCATGCTTGGAATGCTTTATTAATCAGCCTTAGTAATAGCTACCTTCATGTATTAGTTGACTCGAGATTATTGTTCCACACGTTTTATGAAATGTGACCCAATAAATTGTTTTATCTGTTAAACCTGTACAAAGAAGCCAGTGAACCTCACCAGTATAAACTTGGAACACCAGTGAGGCAAATTGAAGAGTATTGTCGGCCAAGATCAGACATTAATTTTATGTAACTACAACACTCCCGTGAATCGAATGTGTCGGTTTCTGTAGTTTTCGCCTGCTTTCGGATATTTTTGATAATTTATTCCAAATGGCACAGTAGCATCAGTGGCTGTACTCATCAGACAAATGAATCTAGGAACATCCTGGCCACATTAGTGACACAAAACTCAAGTGATAAATAACAGTGCAGGTTTAAATGTTGTGACAATATCGAGGTCAATACTGGGTGCAAAAGTGACTGGTGGTGTTCTGTCCAAGTGTTTAATATTAGGGCATTTACTTTTTCATTCATGACTGATTTCGATTCAAATTGTTGAGGGTTTGAAAAAATAAATACTAGTCTCAAGGCTACGGTATCATTGAACTGGTGTCAGTTGTCGATGATGTGTCTTGCGGTCCAGTAGCATTTGGCTATTGTTTCATTTGGCTTCTTTATTTTTATAGTAGAACTTCATAAACATAATTTTATGTTGAGTAGCTTATTGCTTGATTACATGTTTGTGATCGTGGACACAGTCGCGAATTGGCAAGTGCACTGGCCAGTAATACGAGATGCATGGGTTCAATTCTCGCGTGAATAAGTCCCGTAGAGATGAGCCTCGAGCAATTCCTTTACTCGCAGTAGCTCAGCGCCTTCGGTGTTTTTGTTACAGATGTGTATTTTGCAATTATTGTGTTATTTAGCCTACAACTGCTAGCGTTTAAGAAATGTGTTATGCTTCTCTGTCGTTGCTTGCAGATGTTCGCAAGGCCAAGGATAGTTGAATGTGTAAAGTACATCTGCAGATGTACGTTACGGATGACGTCTGTAGTTATCTGCTGTCGTGTCCTGCTTGTTATCTGTTTCATCCAGGGGCTTCTATCCCCCCCCCAAGCAGCCGGGCTCAAAAACTCATGACTTTCCATTTTCCCCCCTCAAAAATATT
>JAQFXW010002160.1:0-13522 GCA_034693945.1 Dendrobaena attemsi
AGTCGTCGGAACGACTTACTAAGTCGTGCGCACGACTTACTATCTCGTGATCACGAGATAAAAATATTTTGCGTATGTCCCTTTAGGGGCTCCGTAGGAACAGCCTTCAAGACTCGGTCCATGGCTTTTTTTTTTATAGTATCGAGACGGCCATGCTCGGTCAGTCTTGAACTCGTGGCAGTAGCTATTTTTAGGTGAATACGAATTATACAATGGATGGCTGGAGTGGCTTTTCGGACGAGGATCTTCGTCGTTTAAAACACTCTTCATCTGACGGTATTAAGCTTTACCATATCTTTTGTGTCTACGTTTAATTAGAAAGCCAAATCAGGGTCACAAAGTCTAGCTGTTGTAACTACTGGCTTTAATTCTGCGAAGCTGTAACTTTTCTTTATGTAACGAGACAACTAAAATGTAAACAATTCAGTCTGTCACATAGGCCTAACGGAATCTACCCGAAACGTGCCGAAATCCAGCGCATGAAAAGCCAAAACATCCTCCCAAGATCTCATCAACATGTAAAAATCCTCTCGAATCATTACACATAGAATCTTCATCGATGTCACTCTCGCCACGTTCAAGAGTGGTGGCGGAAGCTGACCGCCAGATCGACTGCGTCTGATTAGCATCTCACGGGATTTCTTCTGATTGAGCCTGAAGCTGTTCTGAGCAGCCCATTCTGACACCTGCTTCAACTTCGCACTCTTCCCTGGCAGCCAAACTTTCTACACAGTGACGGTTAGGTAGAATTAAAATTTTACCCTTCGGTAACAAGGCGTCAAACATACCACTACACTCTCACGCACCTGTATTGCCCAGGACAATCCTTGAATTGAGAAGAAAGTCTCATATGCAGGACAGTGAAACATCCCAAAATGAATTTTATCTGCAATTAGATAATGCATCATTTCCTATCTTAATAATATATAAATAGTAGAAAGAAAAAATTACCACCTCAACTGTATTTGCCGTTTCTGTG
This sequence comes from Dendrobaena attemsi, assembly GCA_034693945.1. Lineage (NCBI taxonomy): Eukaryota > Metazoa > Annelida > Clitellata > Crassiclitellata > Lumbricidae > Dendrobaena > Dendrobaena attemsi. Next base: position 980 of record JAQFXW010002160.1, read on the forward strand.
TCATCGGCCTTCCGTGATAACACCAATTAATATACTGGTTGCTTTTGTAAGAAACTAAGTTGGTTATGTGATGTGTTTTGAGATTTGTTCATTTGTAAGTGCTCTGTTTTCTGTTTTGCAGCAAGACAGTCTACAGAAAAAACTTTGCCAAATAATCCATCAAGATCAGGACCACTGCGTGCAACTCAATCAAGGAAAGCAAATCCAAAGGCCATTCCAGCAAGACGACTGCCAGATGATTCCAATCAACTTCTTCCTTCTGATCAGCGTCTAGCCGTGTCTGCGGTAACTGCGGCCGAGACTGACGATGGTTCACAAAAGAAAAAGGCGAGAGACAGTGCCGAGAAGAAGACGGCTACGAAAAATGAAGTCTCAAAGCAGCGATCTGAGTCAACCGGAACAGGAATGGCACATTTAACACAAGATAACAACCCTAGTGAGAAAGCTCAACAGGACGTTAACGCTCAGGAAGGTGGAAGTGGAGGAGAACTAATTCTTGATGAACAGTTTATTCTAAAGTAAGTTTACTGCTGAAATTATAATTTCTGATTTTAATTAGTTAAATACCAAGACTGATTCCAGTTGAGGGTTATAACTTATAAAGCAATTGGCCAAATTTTGAATCAAGTAAACATATCTTAATTTATTACTGTTTATTACATCAATTGTGACTGGAGTGTATTAACAGAGATGCATCAATATTTTATTCATTTCTCACTAGAGAGTTACTAATAAGTTAGACACCTCATTCTTGCCATAGTGTTTACTAATTTTATGTTACTTGAATTCTAGCGGGATACTATGCCTTTTGGGTCCTCCTGTTGACTTTGAGCGATGACAAACCTGTGCTAATTCTGCTTATGTTTTGATGGACCATTGCCTTGTCTTGTTCTTGTTCAATAAAACCATTGAACACAAACACAAAAATGAATTTTCTCAGAAGATCTCATGAACCTTTGAAGAAAACTTATTATCAAGAACTGACAGCAGAATGTGACTGCAAAAGCAAACGATCGAGCTGGGATTGTCTAATTAATGATTATTTACCCAACTTGTCATGTTCCTTTTTATTTGTTGTAATTACTGATACTGTAGAACTTAGAGCAATAGGTGTCCCACCTCAAGTGCATTTAATAACAGAATTTGCTTATGTGTATTTGCGCATACAAACTGAATGGTCCTGTTTTTGCATATGGACTATTTCAATGATTGAAATTCAATGAAAGACAACTTTGAGTATGTGCAATTTTTTTTACAAAGCATGTTCATGAGTACTACAAGTCATAAAATGATAGAGGGCTACATCGGTTGACAGTCCCAAGTATCGTTGACTGTATTCATAGTTTGCATTTTGTATGTTTTTGGTTAGGCACGAAATTGCTGATTTGGAGAAGTGTAGAGAACATCAGAAAATGATGGAAGAACAGAACAAGAAGAAAAAGGAAATGCTGACTGTTGCCATTCAGCAAAGGTCTGTCAAGTCATTCACACCGTTTGAATCAATGCAGTATAACTGCAATTGGGTAATGCCCTCATAAAAATATTAAGAAATACACTATGAAGCTTTCTGCTGATAATGTCCCTAAGTTTACTTAAAGCAACAATTGAACCAATAAGGGGAATGACAATATTGGTATGACATGAGCAGATTAGCATTGACCCCATGGGATCGCTTCTCGCGACTCTGTCAGAGGTTGACTTGGCCTTCTATTTGCTTGGTAGCAATGGTAAAATGAGCTACAGAGGGATCACTAGCATCACCCTCCTCCTTTGTTCATTCATCCATTTATAGATTTGTATAGCGCCATTTCAAGCGTACAACTAAGTTTTTGATTACTGTAACAGTGCTGATGCTGGGTTGGAGTTAATGTGCCGCAATGCCTCATTTACTGCCTGTCCCGATGAAAGAAGGTTTAGTCTACCTACGGGACTCCTCTTATATCTTATATTCTACTCGTTCCAGTGTCTTATCCAGTATACGAAGCCCTTCGCCCCACATAGAAATTGTGAGTAAAGGACTGTGCACAATGGCTCAAGGAAGATTTGAATCTACAACCCTCGGGTCACAAGGCCCCTAACATATCACTACACCACCGAGCTCCAGGCTTCGGACTGGAACTGCTGAATGAGTGCAATAAGCGGCAGAGTAAATTTTACTTGTATTTATTAAAAACTAATATTTCTGCAGAATATCTAACAGAAACTGCAGTTGAAAATGTTTCAGATGTTCTTTTTGTTGAAATTTATTATATGTGTTTGATTTCGAAGGCAGAAGAAAGCAAAAGCAGAAACTACAAAATTGACTATTATAAAGAAGGAATTGGAGCGGTTGGATCAGATGGTCAATGCAGATGTCTCAGTTATTAGAAATAAAATTGAAGAAAGAAGTCGAGAATTTCTAGATGCACAGTAAGAATTGATTTTATTCGAATTTAAAATTAAGCAAGTAAGTAACTGTTAACTTGTGTACACTTTCACTGACTTTACTTCCACTGGAACAGTCCTGTTTTTAAGATCTTTTTGTGAATCACAGGAAGACAAACAGACGGAAGCATTATGAGTTTTACATTGCTTACTGCAGGCAGGCCCTATCTCCTTTAAATTACATATACATACATTAGGAACTACATGTATTGTATAATTATATATACATGACCAAATCTCAGTCGAGTCGCTTGTATAGAATAATTAGGTTGAATCATGATTTGTCAGTGTCTCAATTATATAGTTAATTTTTCAATGTCTATTTATAACAAACAAAATAATCTTCGTTTATTTACATTAAAACTGACAGACCACAGTAGAATTGCAAACTGTACAGTATGAATGAATAAACACAGATTATTACAGAAGTCAAATTTAACCATTGACATCAATGCAAGGTGACTTCATTCTACATATCTCAATTTATAATGCTGCCAAGCGAATGAAGGTTTAGTTAAGCTGAAGGGGTCTTGTCTGAACCAAACTGGAATGATAAGCGCTTTGTGCCAGTGTATTTTTGAACACTCCAACCTCCTTCCCCATCTATTTGGGAATGTTTATGTAGCAAATGCTAGGCAGATAGAGGTCCTGTTTCAGTAACATTGATGATGTTCATTAGGATTTCTAGGAAATGCACAACATAAAGGAAGTAAAGTAAAAACGTTTTTTTTTTACAAATTACCATAATTAATAACTGTGTTAAGTTACGAAAGTAAGTTAAGTACTTTTCTTTATTCTTCATCTGCAAAAGCACACTATGTAACACATGGTGAGAAACATGGAAATAAAACATTTAATTTATTACAGCAAATTTCTATAGCGCTTCTTCAAGTCTGCCTACTCAGAAGCTTATTAATTAATAAGTAATAAATGATAACCGTTGTTTGGTCAAGTTATATAATCTAACACGTGTTATAAGTGTTAAAACTAACTCTTTAGTATAAAGCAAGTTGTGCTAATATAATATGCTATGATACAGTAGAAACTCTATTGATTCATCAATTGTATAACATTCGAGTCATAAATCTCGTATCATTAAAAGTATCAAAATGCGGTATCACACGATAATATGGTCATGGCGTTAAGGAGTATATTAGTTCTCTTTCCGGGGTAGTAGAGGGTGGAGGACAATCAGACATGACTAGGATCACTAAGAACAGAGTTAAAGAGTGTTGTGTCAGCTTTAGAACATAAGGAGTCGAAAGCAGCGAGACTGCCAGCATTTATGCATATCACACAAGATTGTTTTTTCTTACATGAATAACTAACTCTTTAGTATAAAGCAAGTTGTGCTAAGTGCAATATGTGGAATTTTAATATGCGTGAGAATGTGTCGTTTTAGAAAGCGTTATGATCGTGCTGAGAAGGAGTTTGTCGAAGCCAAAGTAGATCTGCACAAGAAATCTCTTCAGAAGGAACAATTGACCGAACATCTTTACACTGTCATCCACCAAAACGAACAACGCAAAGCAAAGAAACTCACAGAGCTCATGAACAAACTGGAAATGGCTGATGCTGAATATGACTTGCTTCTGACTGACGATGCTTACTCTCCCGTTCCCATATTACATATCAGCACAACAGAAACACGCAAGGGTTGTTTACAGAGTCTGGGCTTGGCCCTTGTCTCATCACTTCCAGAAACTGCTACTTCAGCTGAAAACAAGACAGACGAAGCTGCCACCACAGATACGAAGGATCAAGAATCTGTTGCAAAATCTGACAATGCTGCTCCCTGTATTAGAGAGCCAAACGCCCTTGATACCTCGCAAACTGACTCTAGAACAGAAAGAGATAGCGCAAGCAGTCCTGACGCAGGTACAGCTAACGAAACAAGTGTTGCTGTCACTACTGACACAGCTATATCATCAGCAGTTGGTAGTGTAAGTAACAACCAAACTGACAGCCTATTGAACACAGAAAAGTCTCAGGAAGTTGAAAAAGTAACTGACTAAAATGAATATTAATTTTCTCCGGTTAATTTGAAGTAAAATTTTGTACAATTAAGTTTTCTGATGAGTTTGAACTTTGCAGCATTTGTAGAAGTGTACCTTACTATTATTGTGATATTAGGTAGCTAATTTGTTTGATATAGGTAACTGTAATTTGTTTTGATTACATAGGTATTTCCGAGTGCTTCGACCTCTTCCTTTGAATGGATTAGGGCATAGATTAGGTGACCGGACAATTCGGAGACGGACAATTCAGAGCGGGCAATTCGGAGTGGACAATCCGGAGCGACTAAAATCCAAAAACATCATACTGATGGTCGGCACCTGTAAGAACTCGCACCGGCCAGCCTTACTCTTTAATTGTCTGAGCCCGATTGTCCAACATTTTATTGACTAGGCGGTGCTCCGATAGGATTTTTGATAGGATTTTTAGCAGAAGAAATTGTCGTCACCTCTCACACAAATAAAGTAAATAGCACCTGTCTTATGAAGTAACCAGTAGCCAAAATCTTCATAGGAATGACCGGCACCTTGCAGGAGAAGAGGCTCCTCTGAGGAAGAAATACAGGGTGGCTGGGCCGTCGGTTGCGCATGTGATCCTCATCTATTCAAGCCGGACATACATCGATTAATTACTTGCGCGGATGCAGCCATAACATCAACTTATTGGACTAAATGACTAGAGACTAACACAATAATTCCTATTCGGTAACCATTTTGGTTAGGGCTTTTTCTTGTTATATTTTAATGACTTGTAGCTTCTGCTAAAACTTCTTTATTGTGTGTAAGAGTACGAACAGTAGCCTAGTGCAAAAATTTCAGTTTCATTGAACATTTCTTAGATTAACGTTGCTTATCTTGACTCTTAGAACGCGAATAAAATGCTCGCAATTGAACTCAGTGATTTCTGAATAATGTTGGATATCTTCGTACTTCACCCCTCCGAATTGTCCGTCTCCGAATTGTCCGTCTCCGAATTGTCCGCTCCAATTGTACGTCTTCGAACTGTCCTAGCACCGTCAAAGCCACATCATCTGAGTATATGTATCTCAGGCTCCAAGCAGATGCAGCCAAAGACATATGAAGGACATTGTAGGGAATGTAGGCAGACTAACAATCTTCACATCAGTTGAAATTCTAGCCTTGGACTACCTAACTACTGCAAGCCATATGTAAAAGTGCGAGCTCACAGTGATGTGTAGGAGCATTCCAGCCAACAGAAATTAAAGCGTGTATCAACAGAAATTAAAGCGTGTAGAGTGTATTCATGTAGGGCTGCATGTAAAATGTGGCATGGGCTTAGGTGCTGATAATGAATATGACTGTGTGACTGATGGGCCACCCCCTCGTTATTCACCCTGCAAAGTGTGGAGAATACCAACACAGCTAGGAATGTGTCTATTCTTCTTTCTGTTAGCTCGTGTGAAGCAAAGACGTTTAGCAATGTCTTTTAAAAGAAAGAGAAATTTGGAAGAGGAGAAGAGAACATTCCATGTGAAATGGAGACTGAATTTTTCATCCTGGAAGCAGCTAAGCAAACAACGAAATGCCTCATCTGCGATCAAACTGTGAAAACACTACTTACAAGGAGACAATGCTCAGTACTGGCAAAAAATGGCGTTGATCACTATTTCACATGTTTCCAAGAAATCTAATTTCCCAACAGTGACTCATTTTTATTGATTGGGTCACAAATATTCTTTGAGGCTGTACACAATTCGAATCTCAATTTGAAGGTTAGCACGTGACACGGTGTAATTAAAGATAAGTACAGAGAAGCAGTGACTGACTATATTCAAACCATCAGAAGACAGATTTTAAGGGACATCCGCAGTTGTCGTAGGTTAGGTCCCATAGCGAATCGCCGAGACCCAATCGCCGAAAGGAAATCACCGCCGAATCTGTTTATCAAGAGAGACCGTAACACTGAAAACGCAAATATTTTGCCAAAAACACTTATCGCTTAAATGGTAGTGTATTCATATTCGCTAATGACAATTTAAATCCGAACTCCTGAAAAGTGTCGGATAGAGTGTGTTTGTGGACAGTCAAGAACTTAAATAGATCTTCTAGGTTTTGGCAAATTGGACGCCTGGTAGAAATCCCATATATTTTTGAGTTTGGCGATTCGGGATGATCCAGGCAAACATTCAGAAACAGGGTGCATGTATAATATTGCCCATTGGCTGTGTCCCAAAATGGCGAAACTTCTTTCCCATTAGAGCAATGACCATCTAACTAGAACGTGAAGTGTTGTTAGAGTGTGCCCCTCACGGGCCTCGAAAACTCGGTGCCCATGCACAGCATACGATAGGCTGTTCATTTGACCATGCAGACATTTTGTCTAAATAAACCCAGTCATCTAGCCTTAAATTTGCTGTTCACACATCGTCCATAAGTCCTTATTTATTGATAGCCGCACACTCTAATAACACTTCACGTTCTAGTTAGATGGTCATTGAACGTTTTATTCATCCTGCTTCTTACTTTAATACTGTAACAACAGCTTCTTACTTTAATACTGAAACATATGTCTTCTTAAGAGCCAGTTACTTTTCATTGACTGGTTTACATATTTAATTACCGGTAGCTGATGTAGTCGTAACGCGTGTACTCATATTAACTACCATCTTACTTATCAACCCATATTCTGGTGTTTTAGCGGTGCTCTATTTGTCTTCCCTTCTGGGCCTGCCATATTGTTTCTGCTACATACATATATTAGACTGAACGGATAGTTTTTTATCGCAGAATATTCCGCCGTGAAATCACGATGGTGGATGCTTCCACCGTATAAGCAATTATGAATGCTTTGGTTTGCGGAATATTCCACCGCAGCTCTACGCGAGCGAGAAATACATGCACCGGTTTCTAAATGTTTGCTGAAACGCCAATATGCGTAAAACGATAGATCACCAATGTCAATATTGATTTTAAAATAAAAGTCGGAATATAGATTAGAACTATGATATGCTTACTGGCATATGCTGAATTTACGTCTCTAAGCTCAACCTTTACCAAACTGGCGGCAAAACTGTAGTATAAGTCTACCGATTATACTATATCTTGTGAAGTTAAAATGTTTGCTTTTTCATCACTGATCCTGCTTTTTGTTTTAACATGAATATTTTATTCCTTCATTCAGCTTCTTGTTTTAGCATTAGGTTTCTACTCCTCCTTCATCCCGCTCTGTTTTAGTGTGAACATATTCATCCTTTATTGTGCGGAAATTTTATTATTAAGCATCTTAAATTATATTCCGACTCCATATTTCAAAGTCAGCATTATTATCAGTCATCCCGCTTCTTATTTTGATATAAACTGTCTTATTCGCATCCCGCTTCTACTCTTTAGCGAACTAGGTCTAATAATATCACTGTTAAGCCTATACCGAATGTACCAAATCTACCATAGCATAGGTTTGGTAAACTTATACTACAGTTTTAAACAGGCTATTGACATTTTAAATAAATTCTGATTTTGATGCAAGATCAAAAAACGTCCAGTATTTATGAAAGCGCAACATAACCAAAGACATAAATAATAATAATTATTATATTCTTTATTATATATTAAATTTATTTTAATGTCATCAGTTTAAAGTAGACGATACATCAGTATTATGATAATCAGTAAAGTTATAAATAAATAACTTTATTATATTCATATTGACAAACGCATAAAACATCAAACCCAGGGTTAAGCGTACACTGACGGAAGTGGAAAGGTTGTTAAATCTTCAGCAAATACTGGCGTTTGACATTATACTTCTTATTCTTGTGTTTCATACATTAGACTGTTTTCCGTAGACTGTTTCAAAGACTTAAAAGTAAGAAAATGCGAATTACGTTAAAAACAAAGGAAATCTGACAATTTTTTAACGTCACACAATCGCCGTTATCTTTTTCCAAATTTAAAACAAAGGATTTCCCACGTTACTTAAATTAGAAAGCTGCTGGTTCTCTTCTTTCCGTAGTTTCCCCGATGTTAGAATTATATTACGACGTAGGCCTATGAGATCGAACCAATTAGGTGTATTTAAACACTAGAGGGAATATGGCCTATATGTCGTTTTTGAAGCGACCGTAAGCCCTCACATCTAATTATAGACCGATTTTCAACCGCTGCCTCTGCGTCGCAAACCGCATAACATCCCTCAAAAATGACGTCACAGAACTCTGCCCACCTCAAATTACCCCCACCGAACTTCCATTTTGATAAAAAAAATAAGTGTCAAATATCATTTATTGTTGTTGCACTAAGTCTTTAATCTAGCACTGATCAGCTTCGAGTAAGGCAGTGAATAGGCCTATGTGAAGTAAAAGCGCCATCAGGTCACGAAATGCAGTTGAGAAAGTGTAATTGAGAAATTCAGATTTTTATAAACTGAGTCTTCGCTGGGTTTAAGGGCAGTCGATTTGACGAAATACACGCTTCTAAGGCAGCCGAGGTCTCACCGTCTCACCCATAGCCCTAACAGAGGCAGCGCGTGTACCGGTATGCTTGAATGTCGTCTGCATGTAGCTGACCTTGGGCTGCATACGATGCAAGGAGGACTAGATCCAGAGGTGGCAGCGGCGGATCCAGAAATTCAGTAAGGGGCGGCCCAACAATTTCGCAACTCATCTTCCCAAAAATGGGATGATTCTTTTTTTCATATCACGCATTTTCTTATTTCCTTGTTTAAAAAAATACGTTACAGTTAAATTGGGGGTAAGCATTGAAGTTAGGGTATGGTTAAGAAGCTTAAAGAGGACATTCGCGCGCGAGCGCGAAAACATTTTTGGACCTTTTTTAATGCAATATCATTCGACACACGGTATTTGGACGCCGCAGTAATTTTTGGGAGTCCATGGACGCTTCGTTCATTTATTTTGGAGTCCATTCACAAATTATGGGCGACGCCCATAAATTGTGAATGCGTAGGCCTGTATTTAAAAACAAGCGACTATCGGTCTTTGCTCTAAACAAATGTCAGCACCGTGCGCACTGCGCATACACTATTTATGTAGCACAATAGTTAACTAGAAAATGTTGTCTGCAGTCTAACAAACAATTAGATATTATAGAAAATAGGCTACTTGCTTAAGTTGTTTCATTATTGAGGATCTCATTTTAATTTATTAATAATTTTAAATGGGTTAGAGCTGAAATTAGGGTTAGGGTTACGGAATAAATTAGGGTTAGGGTTATGGCTAAGGGGGGGCCCGGGCCCCCCGGGCCCCCCCTCTGGATCCGCCACTGGATAAGATACACGAAACAACTGGAGTGAATTTGGCAGAACTAAGGGACGCGACATCAGAAAGAAAGAAATAGAGAGGCTTCGTCATGACGGTCGCTAGAGTTCAAAGAACTGACAGCACAAGGTAAAAAGTTGATCGGCAACAATAACCACCACTTCCTCTTCCACTGGACCTACTGGACAACCACACCGTAAATCATAGCATTTATTCATTTTTATCAACATTCATTGTTAGCCTATTATCATATTTTTTAGAACTTTTTTAAATATGGTGCCCGAGGTATTTATGATCTCTCAGGCTATGATAAAAAAATTGTCCGGAGACCAAAAATTAGTATTCTGGAATGGAGGCAGGATCAGTTGTGGTATTAAGAAAAGTGCCTTTGAAAGCCACAATTATTATATTAGTTATTTGTATTTTGTCGCCGATACAATGATCCCTCAGGCTCTATCAATCAACGTCAAAGATCCTCCTTTGTGAGTTGCATGACTGTGGCCCTAGATGCCACTGCATTGAAAGATGTGCACATGGATAAACGCTGGAAAAGGTTCATTGACCCCAATTGGTCGCAGTTGATGGTCGTCAGGCGGCGCCATAACTCCATCAAGAACTCGCGGCCTGCACGATTAATGGGGCCCAACGACTCAAGTGCAGACTCGCGAATGTCTGCAAGCGACGGGCACCTTGAACGTTTCAAGTCTGCGGCATGCTCTGCGGCTCCCAAGGCACAATCGACGTCAGATTGATGACATTATAGGAGGTAGGGTCTCAATGGGACGCGGAAGTGTAGTGGTGAAGGTCGCCGCCTCGCAGCCGATAGGTTGTGGGTTCGAATCCCACCCACCGCGTAAGGACCTTTAGCAAGTCCTTCACTCACAATTGCTGAAGCGCTTCGGCGTGTGAAACTCCGACACACCCTCGGGCTGTAGTCGGGACAGCATCTGAATAGTAGTGGCGGTATAGAAATACATACGCATACATACATACATCAGCCTGTCTGCAGTGTGAGATGAGCGTGCTTATAAGTATGGTGACAATTAAAATGCTGGGGTAAAATAAATACTAATGAAAACTGGCTAATGCTCCAGCGTAGTGATCTGGCGGCACGGGTTCAAATCCCACTTGTGGCAGAGTGTATTTTAAGCTTTTGTTAGCTGCTAATAACGCTTTTTGGTTTCGTTATTTACCTTGTGTCAGTTGGAAAATAAGATCGCCCACCCCCACTTCTGGATTGGTCGTACTAGGAGCGTTAGAGCATTTAAACCATGATTAGTAGAAGGCGGACTTGTTGTTAGGCCGACCTGCGTGTTTCTTGGTATGCGTGCCGTATTTCGTTTAACCTGTCTGTAATCATTCTGCTTCCTAATCGAATGGAAGTTGAACTTTTTTAAACCTATATTTACATAGTATTTACAGTCCCAAATTTAAAGGTGTGTTTTAATTGACAAATGTTTCAATCATCTAGCGACATTTCGGGACTTTCTTCCATGGAATCGTGTAGTGCAAGATATGATACCTGAAGCCAAACACCACATCACACAAACAATGTCTTACTTTGGCGCATAAAACACGTACAAATTGTGTGGAGTCTACGGGTGCCCAAGTCCAAACACAAAATCCAGAAAGGTCTAACCGAAACCCCTTGGTAATCGGTGTCACAAAAATTAATTTGGTGTCGCAGTTCGGAGTGCGTGTCAGTATTGTAAAAAATGTCATCTAGCTGTTGCTTTTACAGTCAGAGTAAACACAATCGTTAATTATGAAACATCTTTTAAGTCTATATATGGCGCATTAAGGTAATGAGATTAGGGTTTTAGACACCGTTTCATTATAAACTTTACGCGTTATAATAATGTGAGGCACTTTAGTTTCATTACAGTCGAAAAAACCTGTGCAGTCTCTTCACAAAGCGCCGCTTTGCAGCATAACTTGAGAGGAATTATTTCAAAATACTAAGACACAAAAGTAAACTAACGATGGAAGCATGGCTATTAGAAGAAAGCAATTGCGATATAATTAAAAATTTGGGGTGGAAATGACGTTATGGGTTAACTGGAAAACTCTGGGCAGCAGCGGGGTCCTTGTTCAGAGGCTAAGGGAAAGGGGGCAACCGCCCCGGGCGCCAACTAGCAGGGGCGCCATAATGGCCCTAATCCTAACTAAAAGAAGGTCATCAACCTTTTTGGGAATTGCGACGGGGGCGCCAAGATGCCCTAACCCTAATATTTTTGGGGGCTCACATTTTATAGTTTGCCTTCGGGCGTAAGCTACCCTAGCTACGGTCCTGTCAACGGATGGCGGAAGAGGTAGGCTACACAGGACTATGGTTAGACGCAACCAATTGCAACCGTTGAACTATATCTGGCACAACGGCAAGTCAACTGCGATCGATCAGCCACTTTGATCTTACAACGCTAAAATTCCTAGGGGTTCATTTCTTGGCCCACCCTGTATATATTTCGGCTAATTTTACAGAACCTTGCAAAATTTCAATTAATACTTTCCGCGAGTGAAAATAATTATTGACCTTTAAGGTCTTGTAAAATGTAAACAAAGGAAAATGTCTTTAGCTCTGACATTCCACAATCTGTGTCCTGTTACTGAACAGTAATCGGACGAATATAGACACCGGAATATCCCAGACATAATATAGACCAACACTCCTTGATTACAACATCTTAAATATTGCCTTTTACATAAATAATTAATTAATGGTTAGAATTCATACAGGACTCAAGATGTATAAATATTCTATTCTATTCTATTCATAGATTTATAGAGCGTCTCTTTCAGTACAACCTAATCAGAGGCGCTCCCAGTGCGTTGGACCCCATGAGAAAAGATAAGTTTTAAGACGGCGGGCA
>JAQFXW010002161.1:0-13518 GCA_034693945.1 Dendrobaena attemsi
GAAAGACTCCTCTCTCTCCTCCTTCTCCTGATCCTATTTCTTCTGCTCCTCCTCTACCTCTTCCTCATTCTGCTGCTCATCCTTTACCTGCCCCTCCTGCTCCTCTTCCTCCTGTTCCCGCTCCTCCTGCTCCTCCTTCTCCTGCTCTTTCTCCTGCTCCTCTTCCTCTTGTTCCTGTTCCTCCTGCTCTTCCTCCTGTTCCTGCTCCTCCAGCTTCTGCTTCTCCTCCTCCTTCTCCTGCTCCTCTTGCACCTTCTCTTTCTCCTCCTTTTCCTCCTATTACTCCTTCTATTGTTCCTCCTCCTCCTCCTCATTATCACAAGCGTACTTGAGGACAGCTGCATCAGCTGCCCCTTTGCCACTCACTGCTGCATCAGTCTGTTGGTGGCAGGTGCTAAGGCAGTGCGAGTGGTAGTGATGGTGGCGACCTGCATCATCTGCTACAGGGAGAGAGAAGTTGTCCGGAGATCGATGCAAGAGGGCAACGAACGACAATATCATGAATGCCAATCAATAATTATTATTATTATCAATCTATAGATAATATTATTATTATTTAGACAGAAGAAAGAAAATCCGATCCTAGCACTTTCATTCCTCCTCTTCTTCGTCCTCGTCTCCCTTCTCCTTTTACTTCGATCGCTTCATAAGACCATGATGATGATGATGATGATGATGATGATGATGATGACTATGATGATGACCATGATGACGACGTCGACAACGACGACGATGATGATGATGTAGGGCGTAGTGATATAGTGATTAAGGTCGTCGTCCTGCACTCTGCTCCTCCTCATCCTCCTTATCCTGCGTCGACATCGCTCCAACGATGCACTTCTCAAAGCAGAGAAAAAGGGGAAAGAAGGTTAGAGAACGTCGCAGGTTGACAGACGAGAGCTTACGTTATAGCCAACATCTGAAGTTGAACAGGCACCACGAGGGAGAGAGATAGAAGCAAAGGGTAGGAGAGGGATTGCAGAGGTAGACAATGAAAGGAAGAGGGGGAGAGAGACAGACAGACCGAGAGGGTAATAGAGAAATATAGACAAATAGAGCGATAGACAGAGAGAGACAGAGAAAGAAAGAGAGGAAGACGGAAGAAATCTCTGGACAATCAACATCAGCTAGAAAGACTGTTTGACAGCAGTTGCGATTTCCTCTTCCAACTGTTTACTCGAGATAAGTTTTCTAAACTTATTCTCCTCTCTGCTCTCTCTAGAAAGACTCTTACGTTGTCAGCGATTACTGTCTCGTCGCTTATTTCCATTATTTTCCTTATCCCACTCTCCTCCTCCTCCTCCTCCTCGTCCATCAATCCTCTCAGTTTGTCTCCCTTTCCTTCGCTCATTCCTATCTAATGATCTTCTGTTCTATTTGCAGATTCAGGAATGCTTCCGCAGACTCGTTGATACAGAGAACGCCTCTCATTAAGATAAGATGGATGGGAGAAGATGGAGAAGGAGAATCACCGCCCCTCAGTCATCATCATCATATTTTCCTCATAATCAGCATTGCCTTCAATCTGTTGGTCCTCAGGTGAGTCCTGTACAATCTCTCCAGAAGCACTGGGTGTCCGTCGACTTGTTTGAGATGGTACTTCTATAATAATTATTATCATTATAATTGGCTAAGGAAGAGTCGCCCGGAAGCAACGACAGTCGATCCAATCCCAATGCATGAACCAGTCTATCTTTAAATTTAAATGTCATCTCTTGGCCTTCATCTCATCAACAAACCATAGATGATCCCATAAGATGACTCTTCTCTCTCCCTATAGACCGCATAAGGCTGATGACGTCAGTCGACGAGATGGCAACGTCATGAATTAATTACGGTTAGATGAATCGGAGAAAGAAAGACGATGTCGTCTTGTGGAGAAACTGAGTTGACTCCAATTGCATCGCATCCATTGGGAGTTGAGTGTAATGAAGGGAACACTTTGAAATGGATGCCGTCTTCACTCTTCTACTCAGGACCAGCTACATGTATATAATACATATATATAATATAATATATAATATTATGATATATATCTATATACAAAATATAATATATATATAATTATAATATAATATATGATATAATATATATATATATATATATATATATTATATATCATATATTATATACAGCAGAGTCTGCTCTGCTAATTATTCGAGTTGTGTCGCTTTCTTCTGTTCGCCCTTCTCTGCGTTTCCTTTGACTAATACCAACCGACAACAGAAAGAGAGAGAGAGAGAGAGACTGTAGAGAGACGTCTCGTGTCGGTCGTTGCGTGCACCGTTGGCGATGACTGTCAATGTCGACGAAAGTTAATCTACTCTCTGCAGCTGCCTCTCTCTGTCCGTTAATTAAAGCGTCCTTCCCTTCCTCTTCTTACTCCTGCTCCTCCTCCTCCTTCTTCTTCTTCCTCTTCTTACTCTTGCTCCTCCTCCTCCTTCTTCTTCTTCTTCCTCCTCTTCTTCCTATTTCTTTCTCTGAGGCCCCAGTGGATCGAGGCAAGTGACGCTGATGTTTAATCAGACAGGGGAGGTAACGGCAAAGCAACGACAGTCTCGGTTTCAAGGCCGTGTCGTCTGGAGGTCATTTTGAGGTCAGGTTCAAGGTCAAATCACCCGGAGGTAATGGTAATGACAACTGGTAGAAATGAGGAAATCAGTCTCGCAATAATTGAGTCAGCTGGAGGAATTAAGACCAGTTTCAAGGTCATCTCTCCACTCCAGTTACTTCTCAGCCGCCATTCCAACCACAGGGCTAGGCTGATTGCTGAGTCATAACATACCGAAGCGCCTCATTAACTACGCCACCTGACCATAAAAGGTTGAAGTCTGATTATATCAGGATGTTTGCAAGACTCCAGTCTTCTTATCTTTTCCAAAGTAAGAAAGTGAGCCGAGGACATCTTTTGACGCAACATTCATTAGGATTGATACAAACGGCCTTTTATTATTCTCACGGAAAAGAATACGAACTGTATGTATAGCCCGAAATACCACTCGGTGCTTTTAGATAGAACAGGAAAAATTGCAAAAATTATTAATCTCACCAAGTTTAAAATTTGGCAGAGGGTAGGCCTCTACCCTGAGAAGTTAGGAAAAGTTTGGGAAAACAGGACATTGGCTGACAAAATCGGAAAGGAGTTGGATTGACCAATTCAGTACTTCTAGTGTTAAATTACAGCGAGGATTAATCATTATTATTAATTAAATGTATTGATCCCATATTATGGAATACATCACCTCACTATACCTAGCCAGCTATTGGTATATTCAAAGGTTTGCTAAGATAACAATATCATTATCATCCAGTCATCTCTTTTTCTCCATGACACTATGATTTATTCTACCACTGAATGTTACTTTTTTTATTTCTGCTGTTTATATTATCATCGCTTGCATTTGAGTTACAGTTCTAAGTTTCTGCTTTCTTCATTAGACCTATAATATGTTCTGTACTTTAATTACGTTCTGTAGAATTCTTTTACTCTTTATGCTTTGACCTATTTTATTTTACTTATCACTGTCATTTGTCCATCTTGGTTCTCCACCATTCTGCTTATCCCTTTAGCAGAAGAGTCACGAGGAAGATTAAAACAAGTCAGATTATAATTGATCTCTATTTCTATAACAATGAATTTGTGTTATAAGACCTATAGGAAATGGGGCTAATGTTTATATTTACATCTTCTATTGATCCAAACTGTACAGCTGCCTTAGTTCTTTCTCTCGTCTGTATGTATGACATTCTATGACATTCTATGTAGGCTGCGTATTTTTTATTTACTTTTCTATTTTATTTATTTATTCACACATTTCTATACCGCCCCTTCAAGCCTCCTACTACTCAGAGGCGGTCCCGACTACAGCCCGGAGGTGTGTCGGAGATTACACGCCGAAGCACAACGAGCAATTGTGAGTGAAGAACATATAATGCATATGCACGCGTGTACCTCCGACAGATCATCTCAATGACAAGGAATGCTGGTAAAGAGCATTGTTGATGTTCCATCATCTGAAGACTGATTCTTCTGTAGCTGAAGGACATGAGTGACAAACATGAAGTGAGAGAGAGAAGAAATGGAGAAGTGGAAGGAGTGACAGTAGGAGGAGGAAGAAAAAGATCAGTAGGCGTATAGGGTGGGGACTGGTGAGTCATTTCAGTTGCAAATAGGTCAGTGAGATGACCTCTACCTAATCCACATGTAATAGGAATATCTGGAGAAGATGAAACTCAGCTGCACTGGGAATATTTGGTGGAGCTTAAGAGTAACGACGTCCACTGACCTTGAAACTCCTTTCTGGCGGCACTGATGCTGGTCACGATGTTTGCAACGTGTCCGAGAATGGTAGCGAAGAGAAGGAGACCAAAGACGAATTCGACGATGATGAAGACGTATCCAGCCTTCGATTGAGGCTCGGGTAGACTTCCAATCGTCGTTAGGATCAGTGTGCTCTGGTAGAGCGAGTGCAGGTAACGGGCGAAAACGTCGACCGTCACTGCCCCTCCACCGCCGCCACCGCTACCAGGGGGAGAGGGAGGCGATGTCGACCCAGACCGATTCGTTTCCGCCCCTGACTCTGACCCTGATCCTGACCCCGTGTCCGCCGTCGACGTCGTAATCGTCTGTAGCGTCCAATTGGTTTCCGTCGGAAGGGACTTTGTGACGAGCGACATGAGACAAGCGTTCCAGTGGAAGATGGCGAACAGATAGTGGAGCAGAGTGACCGTTCGTACGACGTTCGGAAAGTTCGTATGTCGTTCTGTTCGGTCGAGGAAGGCCCAGAAGCGATAGATCTTGACGAGACGGAAGCATCTGAGCATCGAATTGAATCCAATGGACAGATAGAGGAAGTCGAGAGGTAACAGACACAGACAATCGACGTAGAAGACGGTTGAATTCATGTAGTGGATGCGTAGCTTCGTACTGTCCGTCATGAGAACTCCGTCGTCTAGAAACCCCGTTCTGAAGTGGAAAGCGATGTCTAGAGCGTACAAGAGGTCAGCCGTGTAGTCAAGGGTGAACCAGACGGCCATGTTGTTCGCTTCGATATCTCCGAATTCGAATCGATAGATGATCACCCAGAAGTTGTAGAGGAAGGCGATACTCACGACGAACGACCACCAGTAGGCGAACCTTCCCGACGGATCGAAGACGAGGGTCCACTTACAGCCGTCCTTATCACTGCTTGCAGTCGACGTCTCCATTCCACCGACGGAATCTCCCGTTCCTCTCTTCTTCCCGAAGTTGCGAGCGATCTCTTTGCGCCTCTGTCTACGAATCTGTTTCGGCGTCACCGGTTCAATCGTGTGTCCCTTGTTGAAGTAGGACATCTCCTCGCGACCCCCTCCTGACCCCTTGCCCCCTCGACTCGTCCCAGCCACAGCGACAGCGGCTGCTGCTGCTGATCGAAAGACGGACTCACAGTTGGTCGTGCTGTGAGCAGGAGGAAAGGATGCCTTGTCCAGTAGACTCACCTCTGCTTCACCGCCTCCGCTGCTCCTCTCTGTCACACTACTCGTCGTCAGAGGCGCCACTTGCTGAGCGACGGACGTAGCAGCAGCAGCAGTTGTGTCTGTCCCGCGCGACGTCTTTCGATGGAGAAGGAGTCCGGTGAGAGCACTTCCGCCGGAAGTGGACGATCGTCTGCGACCGGATGCTATGAGTTGGCTGCGGTCGGTGGGCGGCGCTTCGTAGGGAAGCGTTGATGGGGAGCAGGTGAGCAGGGGACCGTTGGAGGTCAACTGGGCATCGAAGGCCAACGGGGTAGAGGTCATGTCAGCAGCTGTAGAAGAAGGAAGATGTTTGAGGAGGCGATTCGACGATGGACCGCTGCGATGATGGGTGATGCGGGAATCGACTGCTTGGGCAGCAGCAGCAGCAGCCGAGGAGGAGGAGGAGGATGACGAGATGAAGACTGCTATCTGTTGGAGTTCGTCTTCGTCTGTCTTTTCGGGACAAGGAGTGTACTTGACGAGACTTCGATGGCAATCAGCTGATGCTGGTCCTGCTGAGGACGATGGCATCGCTGCTGGCTCCGACAGACCTCTCCCTCCTCCTCCTCCTCCTCGGTTCACCTGAAGCATGGCCAACACTCCTCCTCCTCCCTCTGCTGCTGCTGCTGCTGTTGGCTGCGCTGGTGGATGCGGTGACAACGGAGCAACAGGAGATGGCGATATGTCTGCTGCTGCTGCAGTCGACGTCTACGGGGCAGACAGGACGACGACCTAGAACCAGACTAATGTGAAGAGGACGAACCTTGTTTCTTCCTCCTCCTCCTCTGCTCACACTTCCTCTCTTTCTCCTCTTCTCTCCTCTCTAAGACAGAAGCAGAGCTGCTCTGCTGCAACGATCTCCCTCCACTCAGACGCCCGTCCCGTTCAGCTATCTCGAGCAGCTGCCTGCACAACCGCCGCAGCCGCAGCATTCGCCGTCGTCATGGAAACTGCTTCCATCTGTCGCTGAAGCAGTTGCTGCGGCTGCTGCTGCTTGTGACCAGTGACATGCATCGGCGCTGTCCTCAAATCGTCGGTCAGGGAGAGAGAGATAAAGAGAGAGACAGACAGACAGAAACAGAGAGACAGAGAGAGAGAAAGAAAGACACAGAGAGACACAGAGAGGGAGAGTTAGATATGGACACCAAATGCAGGGCTCGAAGGCCGGAGTAGGAGGAGGAGTGGAAAGAGAAGGAGAAATGGAGAGTATGCAACGTCTGTTGATGAGACTTTGTTGCTTCGTCTGGCGTTGGACGACCGTCGCTCAGGCGCAGAGGTGACGGAGGAAGCAGCGAAGAGAGAG
This sequence comes from Dendrobaena attemsi, assembly GCA_034693945.1. Classification (NCBI taxonomy): domain Eukaryota; kingdom Metazoa; phylum Annelida; class Clitellata; order Crassiclitellata; family Lumbricidae; genus Dendrobaena; species Dendrobaena attemsi. The sequence continues at coordinate 6,800 of JAQFXW010002161.1, forward strand.
AGCATCGTCATTTGGGGCAATGGACGTCAGTGGAGACATTGAGCAGACGAATCCATTCAACATCAGACACTCTCTCTCTGGCGACCCTCTCCCCCCTCCGTCCACAATAGACTCGTCAGAAAGAGGGGAAAACCGTTCGGTAGACGAAGTGATCCGGTGACGCAGGTTGAAGGAGGAGGAGGACTGGATGGAAAGAATGATGTAAGACTTGGAATGATTCCTTATCTGCTTAGAGGAATTTAATTCCTCTGAGTAGGCGAGGAGGAGACAGCAACGGGTATCGGCTGATGGTGTTGCTGCTGCTGTTTATGTATTTGTCTTTGTTGCCTGTTAGATGTTACAGTGGCAGCAGTTAGCCACAGCATCGTAAAGCATCCATCCATCTGCAAACAACCAAGACAATCATTATAAGCACTTCACCAATAACCTCTTCTTCTTATTAGAACGTCATTCAGTTGTCAGTAAACTATTCTGGCGAATAGTCTGCAGGTAAATATAAAATATGCGCCTCTGATTAGGTTATACTGAAAGAGGCGCTTTGGAAATCTATAAAAAGAATAGAACACCAAACAGCGAAACAAGCTAGAATGTGTCAACTTTAGACAGTGTATATAAAGTAGCAGCGAAAGTAAGAGAATCGTTGATTATCTTAGGACTATTTGATAAGCAGAGGACGGTGAGGAGGCAGCGACGCTGGAGCAGCTAAACGGTGACTGATCGGGTCCACAACAAATGGTTTACGACAATTGGTTCACTATGCAGTATCATGCACTAAGTAGATATATGATGAAAATCTAAATTAAATTCGAAGTGCATGAACGATAAGAAACATATCTACCGCTGGAAGCTGGATGTAATATGAAAATATAACGTAAACTCGTGAAGTTGGATGACAATAGTCTAATACAATATTATGTCCATGAAGAGATGCGCTTAAAATGTAAATAAAACTAGAAGTAGGATGAAATTTTATAAAAAGAACCACAACTGGAAGCTGGAAGTACGATTAAAATCTGAATTAAACTCAAAGCTGGATTAAAAGATAACAATATAACTACGATTGGAAGCTGGATAGAAAAGTGAACCATATGTCGTGAGCCATTTGTCCGTGTACCATGTGTCGTGACACCGGCTGATCACATCTATCTACTGCAGCGGTCGACCAAGTGAGTGTATGATCTACGACCTAATCATCTGTCAAACGATGATGATGATGTCACCTGCTGCCACATATCACCCGGTTCAGCTGGCGTAGGCTTTGGCGACAGACGCCCAATGTATTCTGCCCACACACTGCAGCAGGTAAACCACAACACTGCAGCTGCTGTGGGAGTGTATCTCCATAAGAAATAATTATAAATCTCTTTGGCAATTATTTTGTAAAGCGCATCTCTCCACAGAGTAACTCAGTGGCGCCTCCAACCATCATTCTACGTTTTATTTAGTTCCAAAATGACTTGAATAGACCCAATACCCATTTATAAATCTGGTGATAAAATCAAGTCAAACAATTACCGTCCAATTTCCGTTCTGCTATAATTGATGCTTAACAGAGTTTGGATTTCAAAAAGGTCTTTCTACCTATGTGGTCTTCTTAGATTATGCAATCCAACATTGTGGATGCAATAGATTTCCTGTAGGCATTTTCTTTGATCTGTAGAATAGGAATCTCGAGATTACGAAGAGATTACAAAACAAGACACGACGATAGATAAGATAGATAAGATAGAGAAGATAGATCATCGAAGATAATATTAAGATAGGCAGAGACACAATCGAGGCCAACATGAAGGTAATAATTATATCGGCCTATCAGCAAGTCCACAAGGTAGACATTTGGGGCAAGATAAGCGTATTCGAAACAATCTATAGGACTAATTATTCCGAAGGTATTGAGCTCCGGTTGAAACCTACATTTCGTAAATGCCATCAGAAGTCTAGTCCAGTATTTCTACTGCAGCCCAATATGATATTCACATCGCTAAGACGTCCTGATGATACACAATTATTATATACATATTATATATCGTCGATTTTATTACGCATCTGTGAGCTTTACTCTCTGATCGATAAAATGTGTCGTTTTTCGATCAATGATATCGATTTCTCGCCCTGCAGTCTCCTACGTGGTCTATGTAGGAGAAGACGTCATGGGTCAGGTCAACCGATGACAATAAGTCAAGTCTTTCCCATCGCCCTAGCCACCGATCCAGTGTAGGCCCTATACAATCGAGCAATCCTTTCGCGCATAAATGTATAGGCTACTTATGCAAATCGGTTGACGTTGATGCACTGTTAATTTTCGTAAGATAGAAACACTACATACAAACGACGGATCCGCCTTAGAAGTCACTGTTGTCCCATCAACACCAACCTTACCAGTCCACTTACTGTAACAGGCCAATAATTGATGTGCAAAATCTACTTATAATTATCAAGCCCGAACAACCTTTTTCCTCTCTTCCTCGTCCTCTTTGTCCTCACCTCCTGACCCTTCCGTGTCCTCTGTCCTTATCTTGCACCAGGCAACTCCTGATCCTCGCTCTCTCTTTCCTCCTATTGTCGTCGTCCCGCTCCAAGTCCTCCGCCCTGACCTCCTCCTCTTTCTATTCCTCCTCCATCCCTGCCACTCCCACGGCATCTCCGGACAATTTCTCAAAACACTTTTTCCATCATAGATCCCACACAACATACAAACTAGCATTTAACGTCTGGCCGATGACTTTACTAATATTTCTTGGCTTATTATTAACGACATCTGTGAACACGGTCTGCTGTTGTCGAGGGGAGAAATTTCTTAGACTCCACGACCCCCTCCACTGCTCCTCGGTACAGCACCCTCTGCACCCTGCACACGCTGAGACGTTGCGCTGAGAGACAAATATGAACCTTATACAGACCAGAAAAGCAAAGCTTCCATGCTATCGATTCTTTGCGACTGATTATATATAAAATATTATATATATAATATAATATAATATATACACATCGATGAGGGTCGAGCGCAGTTGGCCGATGATGATATTAGGGTCCTTCTGTTCAGTCGACGGGAATCGATCGAATCTCTCATGAGCCGCCATTGCCCGCTGTTTATCACAAATGTACATATATTTATATACGATTGGAAGAGGACGGACTGACGGACGAACGACCAAACAGACGGACGAAACGACGCAGGAAGAGGGGCGAATGTAACGACCTAACATCACAAAACGTAATTGTATAATACACGAAGGTCAAGCGAACTAATGATGCGCTCTGTCCTCGCATCTTCTCTCTTCCAACTCCTTCGCCCATTGGCAGCAGCTGCATCATCATCATCTATAATAAATAATATATTGGCTGAGTGTACAGTAGAATCATGCATGCTATCGTCGAAATAGGATTCCGAATGTCTTGTATTGGCATCGGGTTAGAGAAAGGGTTAGGTTGCGTAGCTAAGCACAAGAACTCAAGTTAGTGGGTAATCTTGGGGATACCCTGTTAGGGTAAGGCTGGAGGTGGTCTTGGATAAGGAAAAGGATAGACATCAGGGGTAGAGCTACCCGGTTAGGGTAAGGCTGGAGGTGGCCTTGGATAGGGAAAAGGGAAATAGGATAGACATCAAGGGTAGAGCTACCCGGTTAGGGTAAGGCTGGAGGTGGTCTGGGATAGAGAAAAGGTGAAAAAGGATAGACATCAGGGGTAGAGCTACCCGGTTAGGGTAAGGCTGGAGGTGGTCTGGGATGGGGAAAAGGATAGATATTAGGGCCAGGGCTACCCTGTTAGGGTAAGCCTGAAGTAATCAGTGGCCATGGATTCCGACGACTTCCTCGTACTCACCTGTCGTGAGTTAAGCTGCTGCTGCAACACCGCAGACGGTAATTGCATCCGTTCTCTTTCAAATCAGAACACCTGTTCGCAATGACGAAGATTACGAAAGGTCATTGCTGTCATTGGACTGCCATTGCTGCTGCTGCTGCTGCTATTGCTGCAGATGAAGATGCAGGTGCTCTGGGCTACACCTGCGTCCGCTGCCACCGTCTCCTGTCAGCGTTGATGATGACGCGTCGTGCCAGCATGGTCTTCAGCGCCCCGGTCCAGTGCGATAAGACCTTTCATCCGCTATTCGCTCCCTCCATCCCTCCCTCCACCGCTCCCTTTGTGCCCAGCCACCCACACAACTCTCGTCCAGTGCTACACAGCTACAGGTATGCGAAGGTGTCGTAGGCTGCGACTCGAAGGCGGTCGTCTGTCTATGTCTCTCTGCCTCGGTCTCACTATATGTCTCTGTCTGTGTCTCTGTCTCTCTTCCTCGGTCTCACTCTGTGTCTCTGTCTCTCTTCCCCGGTATCACTCTGTGTCTCTGTCTCTGTCTCTCTTCCCTGTCTCACTCTGTGTCTCTGTCTCTCTTCCTCGGTCTCACTCTGTGTCTCTGTCTCTCTTCCTCGGTCTCACTCTGTGTCTCTGGCTCTGTCTTTCTTCCCCGGTCGTACCCTGTGTCTCTGACTCTGTCTCTCTTCTCCGGTCTCACTCTATGTTACTGTCTCTGTCTCTGTGACTTCGTCAAGTGCAAGATCAGTCAGCAGCTGTAGGAGCTGTCTCTGTTCAAACTCCTAGTGTCTCTGCTTGCTTCCATCCATCATATATAATATGCTATGAATATGTTTGAATCATATTATTTTGCGTTCCGTTGCCATCAATATTCGCCATCATCTGTCTATTAGAATGCAAAGCAAAACACTCGGAATACTTCCGTCATTGTTCATCATTTATTGTTTCAGAAGACTCTAACCTACTCTCAAGTTATTAAGCGATCAGCTATAATATTTATTTATTTATTTATTTATTTACCCATTTCTATTCCGCCCATTCAAGTCCACTACTACTCAGAAGCGGTCCCGACTACAGCCCGAGGGAGTGTCGGAGTTTTCACGCCGAAGCGCCACGAGCAACTGTAGGTGAAGGACTTGCTCAGGGTCCCTACGCGGTGGCTCGGGTCTGAATCGAACCTGCGACCCTTCGGACGCAAGGCATCGACCATCCCATCGGTCCACACACGTCCTATGTGCTAGCCAGAGATGTTAAATCTCCGAATGTCGGCAGACATCGGATTCGTACTCAGTACCATGCAAACACACGGCCAACTCCCTCCCGATGTAGCTAACTGGACTAGTTATATGGTCGGCTGGGCCAAGTTGATTATGCAATAGGCTGTTATGTAATCAACAGTTGGTCTGATCTTATCAGTTGCGAGTCCTGGGCGTCTCCCTTATAACAGGCGTCCATGTGAGGAACTCCCACCTAAGCCTAATGTTTACAGTCGACGTGTAGTCGGAGTCTTCTCTGGATACGAATATGGTTCAAATCGTCGACCCGGGTATGCTCCTATATGCCCTGGGTCAGTGGCCTAATGTATAGTAACCTAGAATATAATAAGCTGAATGGACTCTGCTAATCTAATAGGCCTAATCTGACGCGAGCCCATATTTATTTCAATGACTACAATCTATATCATCGTAAGCACCCTTACGATGTAGAAGGTCGCTTTAACTGAAATCGTATTAGAAAAGTAATCATTTGCAAAATAAGAGATCAAAATGTCCAGACATAGGCCTATTGGATATACGCATCGAAGATGAAGAAATTCAACTTATAGGCCTATACGGTTTAGAGGGCCTATACACGAATAGGCCTTATAGCTGTCGTCATAATAGTCTTACTGTTGCCAACGGGCATTGACCGACGGGCATTGAACTAAGGGCACTGGTAGGACAGTCAGACATTGTATCACTTGAGTGCGATACAATTGTGTTGACTGCGATGCTTTTTGGACAGCTTTCACAGCTCAACATGATTATTCTATCCCGCCCAGTTACTATGCCATTAAAGCTTTACGCAAGCACCTCTCTCGTTCGTTCAGGTGGGAATTTGTAAAAGATGCTTTAAAATCAGGCACCTGTTCATTTAAAAAGAACTTGAATAGAAGTTAAGACTAAAGTTACACCGCACACATCACACGCTAACGCTCTGTAAGCTGAACGAGTATAAAAGGCCCTTTAATCACAAAAATTAATACCGTTCGTTTGCGTGAAGTTGGAGAAAGAAACATTGTCCATTGGTGTTTTCAGTCTGCTCTCAGCAGAAAGCATACATATTACTTTTCATGGAACTTTTCACCTTAAAGGAATGTTGTTGGCAATAGGCTACGTATGCACACATATAGCCCAATTAACATTAATAACAGTATAAAGCCTGCATGCCCGTAAAAATGTAAATTAAATTAGCACCTTAGTAGGCCTAGTCTTTACAGTGATCCCACAAATCAAATGAAGATTAAGCTTAATTGCAGAAAACTAAGTACTTTAAATCAATTAAATCCATTCGGGTAGAGGAGCTCTACTTCAACGATTTTCAAACCATTGACTCTTGCTCTTTCTGGGCGCAATTCGCAGAACCAGACGTTTGACAATAATATTTGAAAAGTATAGCTGCATATATAGCTATAGCGATTTAGAAAACTAAAGGTAGCGTTATAAAGAATAACCAGAATGCTCTCGCGGACCCCACCATGCACTTCCTTCACGGACCTCTGTTGGTCCACAGTTTGAAAAGCTCTGGTCTCCGTTTATGGGGTTGACTATGCCATGATTTAAGTTCAATTATTATAATGCAGGTTTACGTACAGCAGTTGCGGACAGAGCTACATTTTCTATTCATATTCTATTCTATTCATAGAT
>JAQFXW010002162.1:0-13517 GCA_034693945.1 Dendrobaena attemsi
TAGAGTTTGGATGTAACGATTGTTATGCATCGTCTTTGAAACTAAGCCATATTATTTATTTCTTTTTATTCACGCATTTCTATTAATTTATTTATTTATTAACACATTTCTATACCGCCCCTTCAAGTCCCCTACTACTCACGAGCGGTCCCGACTACAGCCCGCAGGTGTGTCGGAGTTTACACGCCGAGGAGCCATGAGCAATTGTGAGTGAAGTACTTGCTCAAGGTCCTTACGCGGCGGGTGGGATTCGAACCCTCAACCCTTCGGGTGCAAGGCGGCGACCTTCACCACTACACTAACGCGCCACACGAACCATCTGCGCAACTTACTTATTATCGTCACACCTGGCGGCGGGGGACGAAGAAAGCGACCGAATGCGATGAAAGTCAGACGCGTCAAGAAACTTGAGACCGCGAGAACTGCATTTGTCCACTTAAGACTGCGAAACGGGGAAATAATACATCTCACATCTGATGATCTGACGGCCGCCGATAACCAATAGATTCAAGAGAAGGGATATTAATCTATGTACTTCCGTAATAATAATAATTATTATAATAATGATAGCATTCCTGTAAATGCATTCGGCATTTTATAATCTAGGAAACAAATCAATAATACATCAGCGTCCATTTATCATTTAGTAGCAAGCTGACATCCGTAATAAAGGTATTGGATCATTGGTGTATATTTCGGATTTATGTGTATAACAGTTTCTCTATCTACGTCAGACTTGTGTTTCGATTTCTGTGTATAACTTACTTAATCGTTCACTTATAAGACACATGTGATAAATCAATCCGACGCCATTTTGATAACAACATCGAGGCCGAACGCTTAAGACTCCATTACGGCCAACGTATGGCACGTTTCCATTGTGTGCGAAATCATCGCCCGTTAATAATGTAATTCGACCCAAATAACTTCCGTGTATTATTATTCCTCCGACTTCAAACAACGCCGATCGAGTAGGAAGCAACCGATATTATTAAGAACCGATTCTATTAAGTTATTACTTCTTTTATTATGTTATTCTGAAGTTTGATTGCGTCTGTAATACAGCCTGCGGCGTTTGGACGCGTCATCAAAGACGAGATATCATCGGAGGAGTACGCACAACGCGACGAAATTCCAACGGCCGCCTAGCGGTTGCCAGCTGGTTATCTCTCTCTCTTAACGGTGTCCAACTGATGTTAATTCGACCTCTTTGTTCTTCGAAGGCCCATCCGATATCCTATTAAGACCCGAACGTATAATATAACGCGGTATGCATCCTATGAGATATCATATGATTTACTGCTTTTGTGATTGGACGTTAACACTTAAAGGTATCATTATAAGCTGTCGAATTAGAACTATAATATAGGCTATACGTACAAAGGAGTTGGACAATAATTATCATTGATTCAGAAACTGTAGACTGTATAGACCTATTGTATGCGCGAAAATTATTACAACAGCGGTCTTTGAAGTGAGATAATATTAGGCTATCTGAAGAACAGCCGGCTCAACTCTTTCCTCGAGTTCTGATCGAATCGGGCTTCTAGACTTCCCGACCGTTGGTGTATTTGTCTTGCTATAGCCGTGTATTTCTTGCGGTATAGAATGATGTTATTTACAATATTCATTACAAGTCTCATTGGATATAATAATTACTATTGGCCTGTCAGATGTTGTTGTTTCGATAGCAATTACAGTTAAACTCTTATATTTTTTCTGAATGTAACACATTCTCTTCCTGTTTGCGGGGATTGTGCCTTTGATTATAATTATCATCATACTAATTAAGTAAATGATTATTTTTATTAGGCCTGTACAACTAGATGCCTGAGGTAGTTATAATCCCTCATGCTTATAATTGACCCCGGATAGACTGTGAAGATCATTTTGTTGTTGTTGTTGTTAATGTTATTGTTGTTGTTGGTGATGATGATAATGATGATGATGATGATGATATTGATGACGATGAAGATGAGGATGAGTACGATGTTATCTTTTATTTTGCTATTAACACCAACTAAGCGTAAGCGCTGCAATCTGGAACGCCTTTGAACAGTTACTGTAGTGGACCTAAAGAGTCGCTATAGAAATCTCCAAAAAATAATAATACTTGCAAAAACAGTAATAATAAGTTAACATTATTCTGAGCCCGCTTAGACACCCCTAAAGATATGATCTTGATGTTATAAAGGCTCATCCTACAATGTGATTTTTCGTTTTCTTCACCCGGCAGCGGTCCTAGTGGTGACTTACATTACAGTCCCTTATTTTATACGTACCCGTCGTCGGAAAAGCGATTGACCCAAGAACTAACGTTGCTGCTGTTGTTTTTTCTTGTTTTTGTTAATGATGACGACGACGACGATGATGATGATGATGACGATTATGATGTATAAATGTCTTGTTTTGATGAACCATCGATTCATTCGATTGGTACCTTACGTAAAAGATACCGGCACTCGAGAAATGTGGGATGTGGTAGAGTGGTGGTGAAGGTCGCCGCATTGCAACCAAAGGGTTGCCGATTCGAATCCCATCCACCGCGAAAGGACCTTAAGCAAGACCTGAAGCAATTGCTCTCTGAAGCCTCGGCGCATTAATTCCGAGTCAGCGTCAGCGCTGCAGTCGGGAGCTCCTCTGAGTAGTTGTGGACTGAAGAACCAAAAGGCGCTATAAAAATACGCAGAATAATAGTGGTAATAATAAGGCTAGCCCCGTTAGCTACATTGGGAGCGCGTCGGCCGTGTGTTTGCATGGTTCAGAGTACGAACCCGATGTCTGCCGACATTCAAAGATTTACATCTCGGGCTAGCACACAGTGTGGATTCTGTGGAGCAACGGAACAGTCGATGCCTTGCGTCCGAATGGTCGCGGGTTCGATTCAGATCCGAGTCACCGCGTAGGGACCTTGAGCAAGTCCTTCACCTACAGTAATGTTGCTCGTGGCGCTTCGGCATGAAAACTCCGACACTCATTCGAGCTGTAGTCGGGAACGCCTCTGAGTAGTAGTGGACTTGAAGAGGCGGTATACAAATGCGTAAATAAATAAAAAATAAAAAATAATCAAATAATGTGTGCGGTGATTAGACCTATTTTTAAGAAAATAACTAATTATTTCTTCCAGCTGCTTCGGCGTGAAAAACTCCGACACTCCCTCGGGCTGTAGTCGGGACCGCTTCTGAGTAGTAGTGGACTTAAAGGGGCGGTATAGAAATGAGTAAATAAATAACAATATATATATATATAATAACTTTAGGTTTATAAACTCGTAAAATAAGATAATTACAGTTAGTTGCCAGGTTGACATCGATGAAAGACAAGCAGTATATCTTACTAGCATTCCAGGAAGGTAGGTGCATTCATCCTCACAAGTTTATCACTCATTTCCTCTTTGGCCTTTCAGAGATGAATTGTCTTGTCGTCATTTTCAACATGAAAAAGATTCCACTGGACGAGAAATGCAACAAGACTTTATCTCAACGAATTCAGCTCTGGAACAAAGTGTCAGGGGTATGCATGGATATCATTTATCTAAGTGTAGCAGGAGTATGCATGGATATCATTTATCTAAGTGTAGCAGGAGTATGCATGGATATCGAAGTGCTGTAAGTATTCTTAAGTGCTTTAAAGAGTGCATACTATTTTCAAGTTACTGAGCTCTTTTGAGTACTTAGGTTTGGGTTTAGTTTTATTATGCATTTGTCATCTCATGTCTCCATTTCTGAGAACTCTCACAACCACAACTAGGGGCGCTATACAAATTGAAGGGGCGCTATACAAATTGCGATTGATTGATTGATTGATTGATTGATTGAACTACTAATTAGCCTTCTTCCCTCAATGCAGCAGAATTTCTAACAGCTCTGTCTGATCGCTTTGCTAGAACAACCAGATGAGTTAGAGCTGGAACTCGACCTCGGACCACCACGGATTTTTCTCATTGGCTACTCTTTTGACTTTACGCAGTGCTCGTGAATTAGCTGGTGCCCAGCGCTTAGCTTTACAGAGCGCTTTAGAAGTGTCGAGTTAACGATTATGAATTGCATCTCCTACTGATCTCAACAATTTCTGATTGAACAGCTAGCTTCTCTGAAACTGCTCAATGATATTGTATGATCAACACTTGCTCATTGACTCTTAGTACTTTCAAGGGCACATCAGTTGCATTTATGACAAAATTGATTAGCTGTGGACCGTGGGGCCTTGAATATATTTTATCAGCCCAGTGTCCGATCTATATAGAAATTAATATAGATAATCCATCAATGAGAGCCAAAATTACCATCCCATTCTGCATTAGGAACTTGTTCAAGTTTGTCAAATAGATTTCATTGCACGCTGAACAATAGTGCAACGCCCAGTGAATTCCACACCATACCTAAACCACTGATCCCAGGGATAACAGATGAGCAGGTTCAGTTATCTAATTTTCAGGTGGATCCTGAAGTCAGTTTCCAGAAGATGGCCAACAATATTGTCACTTCACCTTCGAGGAACTATTTTATTGGCGTAATACTTGTTTGCATTGGGATTATTTTCATCGGTGGACTGTTCTGTGGCCGCGTTACGAAGCGCATACGACGAGAGATCAAGGACAGATAGATAGACTGCCTGGAGCAAAACGCGATGTAACAATACAACTAGCTGTACATTCGTTCGTCTGTGCATGTTTGTCAGTCTGTTGAACTTTTGTGCAATATTGTGAAGTGTGTGTACTTTTGTGTTACACGAAAATTTCATCTTATTGCGTATGATTTGCCCGTTGATCAGGTCTGGGAGACAAAGGTGAAATTTCAGCTTTACTTGAGGTTGTTGGTTAGATTCTTTGCAACCATTTCTGTCTTGTCAGTATATTTGTTTCTTGTTCAGCTGTTTCATTAACTGGTTGCTGATTCCTTCTTTTGCGGACAACTCTTGTATAATTGAGATATGGTAACTGACGTGAGCAGATTGGAAAACAAGACAGCGTGAAAGCAAGAAACTTGGTAATTAAACATCTATCTACTCGACTCATTATTCAACTTATTCTACTATGCTCCGGAAGATAAGAGACTGTACAGAAAGAATTCATCAGACGCTCCAAGCTAGGATCTTGCCCATTGTAACGTATAATGTTAGGATGGTATGTTGTGTCAGTGTTGCTATCATGTTCAGTCAACAGGGATACCAGGTCAGATCAAGCTGAAAGAAGAGATGGGACTTTACTTGACGTTGACTTGCCGTGCTAAATGCTGGGTTCAGAACCCAGTTACACACAGCGTCACACATCTTACCACATCATATTACCAAAGGATATTTGTTGCATCTGTTTTGGGGTCAGATTGAGAAGCTTTTGTGAGGTTAAGTCTGATGTTGATGTTCCTTTCCGAGTCTTGGAACGTTCATTAGAACCTACATTTGGATGTAGCCAATGAGTAGATTTGGATTTTGTACAAATCTGCTTTACTTTTTGTTGTGTAAATGAATTGATTACATTATGCATTAATTACGTACATTACAGAAATGGTCAGGTATATGGCTACCATAAGCACATTGTTTTCTTTGTTCAGTCCTTGTATATCCCATAATTCCTGGTGCCTACTGTTCAAGTACCGGTAACGAGATGTTTCATACTTGATTACCTATTAAGGTGCCTGCTTTGAAATCAAGTACTTGAATAATTTGATATATATGTATATCGGTACAGTATGTACAAATGTACTCATTATAGAATAATTGGTAAGTGAAGTTGATTTGAATCAGTTAATGACCCAGGAGCACATATTATGTCATTTACACCAATCTCACTTTTTCTCAAAATGTCAACTTTGTTGTACATAGTTGCTGTTACCAACTCAGAGTTGTCTCGTGTTCTCTCTAGCGTGATGCAGCTGTAGTCCTTGCCCATGCTTTAAATGCTGTTGTCACAAACTTGTCGAGTTGTCTGTTGATTTGGTCTTCCTATGGGTTTGTTGGACGTTTTTACCACGTCCTCCGTTCTTCTGCTAGGCTTAATTAAGTCTTTGTTTAGTCCTGGCTCAGAGCGTTTCTAAGTAGCTTCTTGAAGGAGCACTACATAAAAGTCCAGAATGAATGAATGAAATCTGCTTATGCGTGGTAGTAAAATTTTGTGGAAGAATTAATTTATGGGAAACATGTCCAACTTTGATTGATATTTGCAAATGCTTTTGAATAGCTTTGAGTCTATTGTTTCAGAATAAATCTAGAGACTTATTTTCTAACCTTTGATTTCTACATAGCGTTCCACAAACTCTGCAGTTTAATTCGGTACCTTATATTTATTAACGCATTTCTATACCGCCCCTTCAAGTCCCTTACTACTCAGAAGAAGTCAGTTGACCTGATTCCAGTTGTTACGCATGAACATCATAATGTTTGAGTGAATTTATCTATTGGCTTCAACAGAACAAAATTTATGATAATCCTCAATTACAAGATATTGAAAATTAAATGTTGTTTTTGGCCATATGAAAAGATAAGGTTACAATAAACTGAGCGTCCAGACTTATTAAAAGTATTCCCATTTATCCAGTTAAAGGTCTATCTCGTGCCAAGTACAAAATCTGCTGTGGTATTCTAATTTTTAATATTGTTATTTGGTGCTCTGGTACTTCCAAGTTGTAGTAATGTTCCATGGTGCTTTTAGAATTTGAGTCATTTCTATTTTGATGCAAAATGGCATAAAATTTTCTAAGCAAGAAAATTTACTTCTCTAACTGTAATAATCTTTAAATATTGCTTTCTATATGACATTTTGAGAATACCAGTAGATATTTTTGGCCTGATGAGATTGAACATTTTCCATTTTGCTAGACGGTATAGTATAGCATATTTGTTTATTCAATCTCGATATGTTACATTGTATAGTGTATACAGTGGCAGGGAGTTCATATGGCTCAGTTAAGGATTATTTAAATGTATTAACAGTATGAGTAAATGCCCTTAAAATGCTAGAGATTAAGTGAGAGTCGCTGAAGCCAAGCTCTGCCTGTTGATGAGATCTTTGAATTATAGCCAGGCTGTAATTTAGAATCCCTTCTGGGAGGATCACCAAGTTGGGATGGGAAAATCCTCTTATTTTATTATACCCCTATTACAAAATTTTTTCCTTGGGGAACAGCCAATCCTTGGTGTGAGGGAAACTACCCCCTATGCTGATCTAGATTAATCACTGATTATAGTACTTATTCTAGCTCACAGTTATTGAATTCAGTGATTTAACGGGCTACTTGTGACTATTATAGCTTTTACAGTGTACCATTGTAACAAAAATGCAGAGCACATTTGTTATGGTAATTGATTTGCCAATTGTTTTGAATTTCCCATGAGGTGGTAACCAGTTTCATTCCAGCTCACAATCCTCGTGCATAATGTAAGGGATGCTGTCTTCTTGCAGCTTATTAGTCTTTCTTTTCTCTTACTGAAATATTCTTTGTAATAGTCTTCAGGAAGTTAGATTACGGTTGTATCCAGTAACCGTGTTGTCAACAGGTCTCTTTAACTCTGTTGTTTCTCTTACTTTGACCAGACACAGATCTGATTTAGATGAAGTATATCTGTTGCTTATGTACTTTGTCTGCTGATTTAACATTGGAATTGTTCTTGTTATCAAGTAAATGCATTCATATTAATTTCAGACTATTAAATCCGCTATTGTATCTTTGAAGTATATCTGGTTGCTTAAGATGGCAAGTGATTACATTGACAGATTATTTCTTGTGCAATTCTATTCAAGATAATCATTTCTTGAGTGTGGGACAGGAAAGTGTACAAATTGTACTTCTTGGAATTGATGCCAATTTGCACATTTCATTGGTACAATTCTAGCGGAAGTATTATATTATAAACTCCGACACACCTGCGGGCTGTAGTCGGGACCGCCTCTGAGTAGTAGTGGTCTGTACGAGGCAGTATACAAATACAATACAATATATTTGAGAGGTGTTGTGTGGGAGCCCAAAATGATTGTATTGTATTAAAACGTTTGCGTAGAGCAAGTCTATTCAGGAGCAGCGAGGACTCCGAGAAAAAAGATAAGACTTCAAGCCGCTTCCTTAAAATTATAACCGCAATGTAATTATTGGAGCAACCCAGCAGCTTTATATATATATATATATATATATATATTTCCAGGCATATAAAAGGACAGCTTCCAGAAACAAGGCAGTTTTCTACTTTTATTGTCGACAATCAAACACAAATGGAAAATAATGGAACTTACAAACAATTATGTCTATAACCCAAACAACTTACGCTATGAACACAGACAGTAATTACAGTTCAGTGGTAAAATTGTGCAGCAAGTGAAGTGTACATGGTATACAAACCTTTACAAGCTGCATTGTAAAATACATTCAGAATTCTGGTTAATTGTTGGGTTGAGACTCAAGAACCACTTATGCATTTCTCTATAATTTTGACAACTGAAACGTTAGATTTCAGACATAAATTAGCATTATTATAAATTTTATGTCGTGAAACCATTGGAATGAAGAAATAAAAAAATTGATAGTTTAAAAATATAAATTTTAGGGCCTTCTCCAGTGGTCTGCGGTTTTATATCAACCAAATTATGAATTAGCAAAATTCCTTTCTAAGCCATATTGCACAGGATGCGTGTCCACTGTCCAATCCTCGCCCACACTTCGTCTAGCCAAAGTGTGCGGCTGATGCACTTGTTTCATAGCTGTGTCTGCTAGAGGCCCTAATGGAGCAAAATGCAGAAGGTGAAATATCTTTGTCTTGGCTAATTTACAGTATCATTAATAACTTAATGAAATATCTTTTTTTTACATATTACGTTTACAATATAAACAATCACAAGCATCATGTCACTTAGTACTGTACCAAGCTGTAACGAGATCCTAATTACACAAAACTGCTAAAAAAAATCAATCTCAAGCAATAATAAAACAAATTTTAAAACAAAATGAAATATAAATTTTAAAACAATTACAACTGGAGGAAAACAAAGTATAATTACAAGAGAAATGTAGAAATAAACCGACCTGACATAGCAATTAGAATTTAACAACATATAATAACTATAATTACATACAACAATGCTGTATTTAACTAACAGGTGGTTTGCAAAAGATGTACGTCAGACTAGTTTAGCAACTGTTGACTGAATAGAAAAAGGCAATGCATAATTTTTCATATATAAAACATATTTCATACTTTAAACAAAATGACAGTTGTAAAATCCTTTCATTGAATCATAAGCATGACAAGAGCAATCCAACAACTGCACAATTCCTTGTTCATAGGTTATGTAGCTTGACATTGAATCGGATGCTTGTCAATAAATGACTTACTTAGACTTGCTGAGACTTATTAAACCATAGAAGGCACAAGCGACGTACCACATCGGAATGATAGTTACCCAGAAAAGTATGATGCTTTACACTCTTCTCAAGGCTGAAATCTTGATGTGGTTGTCACAGAAGAAATGGAGATCAGAGTTCAGTTTGCCAATAAAGGTACAAAAATGTCCAATTATCACTAATTCTTGCACATTATTTGCTCTCTTCCTGTGTAGTGTAACATTGCATAAACACTGATCACAATTTATTTAGGGTTAAAAGATATCGAAACTATATATTTATTTAATTTTTTGTATTAGCTTCTTTAGTACAACAAGCACTGCTTTCTTCAACACTGCAAACTTCTTGCAAAAGTTCTGTGAACCAACAAAGACTTCATTGGCAACAAGACATCCATTTCCAAATTTTCTTCTACAGCTTTGTAACTTAATTAATATGTTGTACAGACGAAGTCACTTCAAGAATAAAAAGTAAAATCTGGGCCAAAATATCAGAAGATGAATAAGGTGATCTGCGACTTGATTCATGTCATGTGAAGTGATTTCACCAAATTGTTCATGTCCTTCTTGGCTGCTTTCAGGCCATTCATCTCACGATCATTGCCGACCCTAGCCATCCAGGCGCAGAAGCAGAAGAAGACCATAAGAGCCAAGCGAGCGAATGTAAAGACGATGTCAGGAACAAATGGAAGATGCAAATCTGAGGAAAACGCGAGAGCTACGATGCACAGCAGTAAGAGGACCGAGTAGAAGACACGGCTTGACCTCACTTTCTTAATCCCATCATCCATAATTCCCAGGGCTTCACTGAGGTGCTTTTCAATCTCTTCTGGCTGCCTCTGTCTGCCCATTCCTGTATCGACAAATGCAAACCTCTCTTGCTGACACATAAATAACATTGCCAGAGTTCAAAATTAGTGTTAGGATGTCATATTTGATTAATACCATTATAAAGTACTATTTTCTCAAGCTCTGGCACAAGCTGGACCGTTTACACAGCCTGAACATCAATTGCTCTGCTGCAAACATATCTGACCAATTAGGTTTGTCTAATTAACACAGCTGCAGTTCTCTTCACAATGAGTGTCAGGAGCCAAGATAACTTCACTAATGTCTAATGAATACTTAAGAATTAGCTTTCATTGCTCTTTCTGCAATCGTGAAGTTCTATCTGAATCAACACGATTATTATTTGACAAGAGTACATCAGAATTGGTAAATTACACTAGATCAGCATTAGTTGACGCAATAAACAGCTTACCATATACCAGAGGTGTATTTAGGGGAGATGTTTAAGGGTATAAACCCCACCCCAAAATGAATTCTGCAAAACATTTTTTACAGACAAATTATGTTTGGATGAAATTCTGAAATTTCCCGACCACATTCAGTGGGAAAACTCTCCTCGAAAAATTTCTGGCTACGCCTCTGCATATACCTATATACAAAAATATATTTGCAAACTGATTTACTATATATTACTAAAGGATATTTAACAATGATATAGACCAGTGCAGAGAGTGCCTCAGAGTACAGATCTTGAAGGGGCACTGTATAAATTTATGCGAAAAAATAATAATAATAAAAATAACGAATAATGGCAGAAGTACAGTCTGACCAGTGATGTTCTTCTTGATGGAATAGACAGCAGCCACTCCTTCATGATCAGAGTAGTTGTAGGCTTCACCCGGAACCTTTCTCATCGTCAGGTAACACTTCTCACAGGTAATGTCAACACCTAGAAAATCAGGGAAAACTCATCAACTCCATTCACGAATGCTTCTGTCACACAAACAAAATGCCTGTCACTTACAGCACTGTCGTAAAAATTCAAACTCGGTCATCTGTTTTAATCAGTAACATAAATGCTCCAAGAATCAACAATCTAAAAATAACAGGTTTATCTGATCATCCTTTTCACCTTTTTCACGTAAATTGTTATGGGTGACTCATTCTAGCGGGATAATATCCCTCTTGGGTCTTCCTGTTGGCTTAGGGCGATGACAAAACTGTAGTCAACTTAGTCTGTTTAAACGTTGTAGTACCATTGTCTTGTTTTGTTCGTGTTCAATAAAAAAAACCATTGAATTGAATTAAGTGCTTAGCATGCTGAACCAATTCACAATATGACCTTACAGTTGCACAGCATTTGATAGAAAAATCTATTGCTGTCGTATGACAAATCTGGCAATAACCAAGTGCTTCTCCAGTCAGCCAGTATAAACACGTTTTACAGCCTAACTGCATTTTTGCCGACTTCCGCTTAGTTTTGCCATACCGCCTCACATATATAGACCAGTGCCTATATATGTGAGGCGGTTATAAAATCTCCTGATCATAAATAGTAATATATACCAAATATTCAAATCTACATTCAGAGCAATGTATATACCTCTAAAGTGTAACTAACCTGAAACAGCAGATGAATTTGGGAATGACACGTTTTCCCTGTCATAGTCACCAGCAATAAATTGGCAAACAGAATTCAAGTCATAATATTTTACCTGAGTTGGGTCGGTACATGAGGTAGTCGATGCGAATGCCTTTCGGATAAATCACTTTGGCAAAATCCGGCGTAAAAGAATTGTCCGGGCGATCGCTTGTTGTCTCCTCCATCACATCATCAGGTTTATCTTTCTGTAGAATTACGTCATCATTAGTTGCCATCACCATCAATATCACCATCACATTCATTGTCAGTCGCTCACTCAAATCACTGATACCTTCACAGCTGTCTCATAATTGATCACAGTTGGTGCAATTCTGATTACAGTGCTGACTTACATGCTCCCGGTTCCTGCCTGCTTAACACAAAGTGCCTGTTACGTACAGCATTTTCCCAACTACTTTTCATTAACGAATCCAAACAACAGTAACAAAACAAGCAATATTATTGATTAATCCCTTGAGGATTAGAGAACTGGTTGTATATCCATTTCTTACATACTCATTACTATAAGTTAAGTAAAGGTTCTCATTATTCTCAAGGAAAGGTCTCACTCAGACGAGTTCAGAACTGCTTTAGTCACAAAACAAGACATTAACTGGAATTTCCATACAAATTCATTACAAAGTTTTGCATATTATTAACCTACCTCTCAGCATATCTTTTTCCTCCATATTGTGAAATTAAATTTCAATTAAGCCAATTTTTCAGCTAAATAAAATCTCACAAAATAACGTTGTAACTGAATTAAACAGAAACCCTCTTCTCCATGTACTCACCCGTTCAATCCAAGAGTCAAAGAGGTTGCCATTGAAGCGAATTATCTTGTAGCCGATCTGGTCCGGACGAAAGTTGAAGTCACCGCCAGCAATAACGAAATCGCACGTCTCGCTTGTGTTTCGAATGAATTGGCTCATCTCAAAGCTCTGAGCCACTCGATGAGCCTCATACGTGTCGGGCTCTTGATACTGGGCATGCAGCTGAAGACAGAAATGAATATGTTGCGAATCAGAGATTATCAAGAGTCTTACTATTCAAAACTGTGCTATACGAATGCTATTTTTATTTAATACCGATTTAATGAGTCATACAAGTGGCGGCTCTGGCGTATGAACTTCAGCTAGCCAC
This sequence comes from Dendrobaena attemsi, assembly GCA_034693945.1. Classification (NCBI taxonomy): domain Eukaryota; kingdom Metazoa; phylum Annelida; class Clitellata; order Crassiclitellata; family Lumbricidae; genus Dendrobaena; species Dendrobaena attemsi. The sequence continues at coordinate 12,903 of JAQFXW010002162.1, forward strand.
GGTGTTCTCACTTATTTAGCCGTGGCTGGGCTGGGAGCGCCTCTGAGTAGCTTTCTTAATATAAATTTTAGAAATGAATGAATGAATGATTAAGAGTGGCACTTATTATAATACATCTGAAAAGGAGCTACTCAAGCACAACTGTCAAATGCACTTGAAATACTAACATGAGTCCCATAAATGTTGCCTCTGAGGTCTCCAACCTGGACCTTAGCCAAGCAGATAGACTTTCCACAGAACCAGTCGCCATGGAAAATCCTGTGTGCATAGCCATTCAGTGTATAACGGTAGTGAAAGGTTTCCAGAATCACGTATTTCGAGAAGATGCAAACACCACATCCAAAGTTTCCACTGCAACAACAGACACAGAAACGTTGAGTGAAACTTGCCAAAAGGTAACACATGATTAGGTGATCACACATTCATTACACAGGTCCTATTGTCTGAAATCTTCGAAAGCATTAGAACTGTTTTAATGCAAAGGCAACACCCACATTCACTACAGTTGCTTAGCTGATGTGCAAAGAAAACCCAACTTTTTGCTTAGCACGTTGACCGCTGAACAAGCCATTTGAACCTTGAGAGTGGGGACATGTTAACTCGTCCCCAGTAGTC
>JAQFXW010002163.1:0-13515 GCA_034693945.1 Dendrobaena attemsi
AAAATATACTTACTCTATCCCGTGCAACTTACCGTGTCCCATGTCCCGTCGCAGCTAGCGTTAGCGTTAGCAGCTAACGTTAGCGTTAGAACGTTACCGCAGACACCGCATCACCGCATACATTGAAACTTTAAGAATTATTATGATTAATTTATTTATTATTTAGAGGCACTTTCATGCACAACTGCTAAGACGAAGACCACGAGCCACAGTAGTTTTTATTGTTGAGTTGATTTTATTAGCCTGAGGGACTACATCTACCTCGGGCAACTACAAAAAATAGCAATAATAATATAAAAAATCATGATAGGCAGGAAGTCAAGCCATTCCAGACTTCTATTTTAGGCTTTCGATAAGTAGCTGAGGAATCCTTGGGCCAAAAAATTCTATTAATAGTATAGTACTATATCTAATATAAATTTATAGATGCTTGTCTCGACTAGATAAACAAAGACAATTATAATTTAAACTATTAAAATTGCCCGTAATTTATTACGGTTTACAGCTAGTATCTAATATAAGTTGTTATTATTGTCAATGTCAAAGTATAGTACTTAATAAAAAGATAATAATAATCGTAACGATAATAATAAGCTGGAAACTAATACGTGCTCTAATCCCAATAGATAATTATAATCAATACATCAAATTAGTATTGACTGATTGATTAATGCACACTGTTCATCAAACATTTCTTAAGGTAACACCAGAAATTCAACTTCTGCAAATATATCTATAGAAACAGAGGACACATCAGTAAAACACTGACCAATAACCATGCAACCGAATTTGTTAAAGTAATTACTTGACACTGACCATGAAATCGGAGAACTTGTCTCGGGAGATTTGGTGCCATCGAAAACAGTTTTCCAGTCAGGGTGAAGACGGCCAGGTTCTGTTTATAGTTGCAAGTGCTACTGCACTACAACCAGAATCAAAACATTAGTTAAGTGTTTACTGTTCACTAGTTTTACTTTTTTTCCGTTATAGATGCCCTGCAAGCTAACAGGTTACCTGTCGTCACCAATTAAACGTTGTAATTAGGCCCCTTCCCAGCGGGACATTTTGTCCCTTCTGGGGTCCTTTTGTTTTCCTCAGATCGACGTTGTAAACCTCACGTGATAACAAAATATCTGTACATGCAACTGCATAATTGTTCAATGTCACATTTACTTTTGCCTGGAAGCAATAAACGAATTGAATTGAATGGTAAAATAATAGACTCACGTCTACAGGAATTCCTTCCCGGGTGAACAGTGTAGGCTACAGTGATGTCTTTATTAGCCTTGTTAGATTACTGTAACAGTTAGTATTACTGTATGTAGCCGTTAGTGTTACTAGTATGGAATATTATGTCAACTAACTGTAACCCGTCAAAAATGACGAGCTGTGTGAATTATAGCACGAATTAGTTAGGCCTAATTGTAAATGAGCAAAATGAATAAAACTGTTACCCGTAAAATCTGCCAAATTTGTACCTAGCGAATAACTAATCGGATTCATTTATAGAACGTAATTGCCAGACATTATTATGACGCGAATTATCCTATGGTTTAAAGTAAGTGCCGTTTTAAGGCCGAGGCACGTGCCTAGGGCGCCACACCATAAGGGCCCAAGGTCGGGTCCCCCAAAAAGTTAAGCGATTATATTACTGAATGATTATAAGTCCCGCAAAAGTTCTAATAATTCATCGAATTGGGACAGTCGTTGAGAATGCGTAGAAACTGAGAGCGCTTTTGTGTACGCTAAGTGCAGACCGGGTCTGAATCTGGCGCCTCATCAATCAGAAAAAATCATTGCCGGCTCTCCATGCATAATTAAATTACGAGCTGCTTAATTAATGAATACAGGGCTTTATGGCATGTTATGGTTCGTCCTTGTGTGTTTACGTAATAGTCTAGATCAGTGGCGGCTCTAGGATTTCCCAACAGGGGGGCAATGGGGAGGCAAAAGAACCTGATACGGGGGGGTCAAGCTTGTTGCTCAAAATACACAATAGGCCTATAGGCCTATGACATAGAATGGTACTGAAATCGCGATTGAAGCTTATAAATGGCAAAGAGTTCTGACAAATCAATCCTCTTAAATGTTATTGTAAATGTTAGAAAAAAGCTAAAATGACTAACACGCGAGTGCGAAATTTTTTCGAACTCTTTTAATTTGAAGAATTGTAAGTGTTCTGAGGAGCGTCGTATAATCTCCTCTGCGGGGTAGCCCTAGGTTCAGAGCCTCATATTAAGCCGACGCATTTCAAATGAAACATTTCTCTTAGTACAATATGTTAACTTTTTCTTTACAAAATATTATGCATAAAGCAAAGCAAATTTAAAATCTAACAGTGACAATTTGCCTCTAGCTTCAACTGCCCTTTCAGCATCCCTACCTGCAGCAACATCCACTAGCATATAGGCCAACGCATCTAGACGATCACGATTATTACGAATTGTACGGCAAGAAACTACACGACTTATGCCCATCTAGTTTCACTGACTTACTGGAGCTGCTTAATCAGTTCCTCAGGATATAACTCACTCTGTGCTTCAACACATTTCTTGTGCATCAGAGAACTTAATTGAAGCAAAAACATAACGGATTTGCATTACCTGAAAAGTAATGTGAAAAATTTCCAGCAAATCTGGGGGGAGCAACCGGGGAGGCAACGAGTTCAATTGGAGGGCAGTTGCCCCCTGGCATCCCCTGTAGAGCCGCCACTGGTCTGGATGTGGGTGTGTTCGCGTTGTATTCGTCTGTTTGGACTTGTGATCGTATGTGTGAGCAGCTATTTATTTAATTACTTATATGGGAGATTTCTATAGCGCCTCTTCGAGTCCACTGTCGCTCAGAGGTGCTCCTGACTACAGCCCGGAGGTGTATCGGACTTTAGCGTTGATGCCGAGTAAGAGTTGACAGTACTAAGTACCGCACAGAAGAAAGGTGTTCCGGAAATTTTATTAGATCTCAGATCTCAGTTGGTTAATTTGTTTTCAGTAATGTTGCTTGAAATATAGGCCTAGTTTCCGTGGAGATGCTTTCGGCATCATGAGCTCTCTTTTCAACGTCCCTCTATTCCCATGAAATAGTTTTATACAAAAACAATGGACAAGCTGCAAAACGGAAAGCTCTTATTTATAGCTTTGCATCGTCTAATCGAGTTGGAGACTGGACAGTCAATCATTGGATCTGATATCACACGAAGACTCCAAGTTATACCCTTGTTTTTCATCCGGTCAGCACGACCGCTTTCGGAAGCGCAACTCGGAAGACTGCAGGGCCCAGATTTATCTTTTAAGGGGGTTGACTGACTTCTATGTTATTGACCCGATGAGAAATATGAGAATTTTTAATCCTGCACTGACTGTGCTGCGTGCCAAGTGATTTGACGGTTTACAAACACATTACTGCGGTTTGGGATTACAAATCCGGTATGAAGAGTTCGGCTATACTCAGAACTGGATGATGAGTTGGAGAAGGAGGTAGAATAGGAAGAGATGAGGAAGAAGAAGAGGAACAGGAAAGAACTTCAAAGAAGTGGAATGTTGCGATGAGAAAGAGTAGGATGATAAGACAGTGGAAGAATAGTAAAAAAAAGAGGAAGAAGAGAGTTGGAGAAGGGAGTTTTGGGAGGAGATGGAACAGGAATAGATGAGGAAGAAGAGGAACTGGAAGGAACTTCAAGCAAGTGTAACGTTGTGATGAGAAAGGATGAGGAGGTGGAAGAATAATAAAAAAGAAAGAAGAAAAGAAGTGATATCTGGAGAAAGAGAACAAGAAAGAGACTGACCACAAAATGATTTAAAAATGAGAAAAGGAAGAAGCATGAATGGGACGAAACTCTATTGATGCTGGTAGGGTATTTAATCATCTTAAGGTATAGGTTTGATTTAGTTTTACACGATTTTATCAGGCCGTTGGTCATCCAGGATTGTTTGAGTTTGCGCTTGCTTTTAGTGCTTAAGCTTAGAGGATAGGCTATGCTTTATCATAAGCCAGTTTAAACAAGCAAACAAATTTGTCATATATGCTGCAGAAGGCTCACTTTGTGTGCATAACTCCATAACCGAGGACCAATCCATTTTAGTAAGGAGTAGTTCAAATGTCTCCGTATTACTCACACTGATATTTCGTGAGAGCTGAGCATTAGATTCGGGACCTGGCGTAGACTTTATGTCCAGATAAATCAGTACAGGCAGGCAATCAGATATGTCAACAGAGAGAATAACGGCATCAATTACTTGGAAGGGAGTGTTAGAGAAAACATTGTCACGTAGAGTAGATGTAGAGTCAGTGATTCTAGTGGGACGGGTGATCATGGGTACAAGGTGATGTGTGGTAATACAGTTGACGAAGTAGTTCGTAGGAGCATGGTCCACATATTTAAATAGGTCAATATTGTAATCTCCTGCTAAATGAATATTGCTATGTTTCCTAGTTAATTCCGATAGTAAAGTATTAAAGTCCTCATTAAACTTATCCAGGCTACCACCAGGAGGACGGTAAATTACTCCAAGGACAAGGTGAGGTCCCTTCTTTTGAGTGATAGTTAAGAACATACTTTCGTAAGAAATATTGGCACAATTAAGTGGAGGAGGATCTATGAGCTGGAAAGAAATAGTAGGCCTACATTTTACAAAGAATCCTACTCCACCACCGCCGCCAGTATCTCTGCATTTATAAACAAAATTTTAGTTGGGAATATTAACAGTATCAGCGTCTATATGATCCAGCCAAGTCTCAATAACAGCCAGCACATCAATGTTCAGCTGAGCCAAGAGAAGATGGATATCAGGAATTTTATGCAATATACTGCGACAGTTTATGTGCATAAAGGAAAAACCCCTAGCAGAAGGTTTTGATGCTAAGTCAGCAAGATCAACATAATTACATACATTAAACCGACTTGAGAAATAGTGTTCATCTGGGTCAATGTCACTGTTTTGCAACAAAGGCCTGGCTTCGAGGTGATCAGTATATAGGTTAAATGGTGGGTCATTCACATTTATGTGCGTATGTAAATCAAGGGAGTTGACATTAGTGCATTCAACAGAAACATCGTTATCAGACAATTGCATAAATGGAAATGCGCTAGCCGAACAATTGGAACAAAACATAGAGGAGTGTTCAAGTATCTCCTCTGTACACAGACAACACACGTTAGAAGATTGCTCTCCACACGTTGTATGCGTAATCGAGTCATTCAACAGATGCGTGCTTAAACATTGCAAAGTAAAATCAGAAGGTTCACTAGGCCTATATGTCGCCAGTGATAAACTGCACCTGGCAGAGCAAGACGACAGACCGCAAACATGTAGCGTTTACAACAAAATTAACAATTATGGAATAGCGCAAAGGTACGAACTAGTGCATGAAGGTTTGGGCTTTGTACGTGGCAGCTGTGACATGATGTCGATTCACAGGTCTTCCATTCGACGGATGCATTGAGGCTTCTCTTCCGTCGCAGAGGTGCGACGGATGAAGGTAATCCCTCCCGACGTCCAAGTAGAATGAAGCTTTTTTCCCTTCACCAGCTTACGAGCCTTCGCATAGATCAGGGCATTATGTTTTGTTAGATGTTCGTTGATGTATACTGGTATGGATGAAGAGCGTAGGCGTAGCGATTTCTTTGCTGAGAAGACCTGGTTTCTAGCGCGCCGTGTAGAGAATCTAACCAGGATCGGACGTGGGTTGGTGGAGTCACGATGAGAGATGCGATGGACGATCGATATATCAGATTCTGATAGATCGATGTTTAGTCGATTTTTGCATAGATCCAGGATTAGGTCCCGCGGGTCTGTGTCGGTGTGGGATGAAGAATGGGTGGAGGAATCTTCCGGCAGACCATGGATGATTAAATTATCCAGCCTGGTGTAGTTTTCCAAGTCCTTACCCTAGCATAGTGATCTTTTAATCGGTGACAAATGGTCAGACTATTCATTCTGTAGCTTATAGATATCCGCGCAATTTTAGCTCATTTTATTATCCTTAACTGAACTACAAATGTATTGTTCAATCGGCCGATAATCGTTGAAAGTCTTAAACATCTGTACGCTTCGGGGAGAATTTGAACCCATGGATCCTCCACTTGACATTGCAGCAATTTAGTTGTCCACTAGAATATCATGGCCACAACACCTCCAATCCTCCACTTTGTAATTGATTAATTGCAGAGCAAAGATCATCAGCAGGAGGATATAGGATTGCATTAGTTATGTTTCTGCCCTTGTGGCGTATTAAAAGATATATAAGAAGTTACCACGTACGTTATCTCGAATTACCTGTAAGTTACAACAAAGCAGCCCTAGTCTTTGAATTCTAGTCTCTCGTTGGTTTAGTTGGTCGTCATAGCCCGAGGTCTTGGTCTTCAAGTGAGGTAACAGTAATGTGGAAGGCTAATACAGAATGATAACTAGGTAAGTCTCACTTTTCATTGCGTTTATCTGATCACGCAAAGACGCCAAAGTCTACCTGAATTTCTCCAAATTGATCACATCAATCATTGATCTTAGGCACGTGTTCAAGTTTTACCAAATTGAGCTTTTGCTCAATGTCTTCTCTTCTCTATCTTAGTGTCTCATTTTCGGTCTCTCGTTTTCATTTTCGTTTCGTTTCTTTTTTGCATTGAAGATATGAAGTCATGGCCATTGGTCATGGCAAGTAGGCCAAGTAAAGCTAGTAGCCTAGTAGGCCCTATATTCTTTATTGTACCAGATCTGAAATAACACTGTGCTTTACATAACTTTAGTTTCACTACTCTGAGTCGAATAAGATTTATATTGACACATAATCCTGCATAGTTGACTTGGATCATTCGTTCTTAGCATGCATTTTCGTTCTTACCAAAAATAAATGAACGAAAATGCAAGTTATTCATTGAACCTCTTCATAGACAGGCTTAAGTTGGACATTGCTCAAGGACCTTAGGCGGTCCACAAGTATTCGCTGAAAGAAACCAGGTGCATCAAACTAGCTGCGAACGTGCGACTGTCAGTGCACGGTTCCAAGACAGGTATGACCTGAGATCCACCAACTACATCGTGAGATCTTCCATCCCAATTATGATATCCGCCACTTAAAAGTCATTCTCGACCCTCGGTCACTAGTCACCCCAAGTTCTCCAAATTAGCAATGTCGCACTCCTAACTTCGCCCCCGTCGTTAAGACCAACCATTTACCACCACGGACATCAGTTTAATCTACTAAATCATCCCTTATGCCGCTTACGTAAAACTTAAGTCCCATATTTTTCAATAACACATGATGTAGCGAAATTCACTAATGAGGCGCCTAGTAAGTGCATTATAATTATTGAGATGAGGCGCTATACAAGTTAACTGCAGTTGAAGCTGACAGTATATAGAGTATATTTTATGGCCGCGTAGATTATAATGGTGGTCTTCGCCTCTTCCTGTGACTATTATGTTAAGTTGATAGTGGGATTGGGATGCATTTGCATCTCTAAGTGCTTCTCCTCTGCCTCACTATGTGTCGCTAGATGTCTTTGTCACCATCTGAACATTATCTGTCGGCAAGATCTTTTAGAAGTGTCGACTATCGGGAAGTGTCCCATGGTCGCTCTTTCTGTTTGTATCGCTGCAAGTTTGAGTCCGTCTATCTTTCTATCTGCGTGTGAACTTTGGAAAGTCCGCCTGCAATCGACTTCGGAGCACGGCCTAAGTGAAAACCTTTCCATTTTTTTTATCCCGGACATCGCATACTTGTAATGGAGAACTATTTTTAATAATGATGTAATATCCGCTGGTTTCGCATTAAGGAATCTGTACATTAAAAATAAAAATAAATAAATATTATTCTTTAATGACCAATCACTAACCGCGTTTTGGTTTACAAGTACAAATTATACGAAATACGGCCTGCATAGCACGACACGCAGGTCGGCTTCACAGCAGGTTCGATTAAACTAGTGGCCTAAGTGCTGGAACACTCCTGGTACGGCCAAACCAGGAGTGGGGGTGGGCGATCTTATTTCCAACTGACACGAGACAAACCACACAACAGAACAGCGCCGTTGGCAGCTAACAGAAACTTAAAATAAATTCCTGCCTGTATGGGGCTTGAACCCATGATCGACGGATCTGACACTGCTTAGCTTATCGACCAACCGCTCTCAGCTACGGACCCACCCCATGACAGTAGAATAGAACCAATTCCTACAGTATGCTTCTCTTTGCTTCAATGCTTCTGTTTCAAGTACTTAGTAAGATCATCATTATTGATAATTTTATACTGATATTGATAGTTTGACTATGATGATGATGATGATGATTACAGTTGCAGTATTGATGATTCGTGACGGGATTATTTGTGAAAATAGCAATATGAGTGTATGCTTACAACTTCTTTTGAAAGTGTAGCAGAGAAATATTTTAAGTAGAGTATTATATACATTTTTTTTATTTCATAATGTTCTTGTCTTGAAGGACTGTATCCGAAGGATCGCATGCATCCTGGATCTGTTCGTGATGTTAAAAAACGTGAAACGTCGCGACGAAATCCAGGAGATTTTCAGCTGGACGATGATTTAAACTATACTGGTAGGCAGATGAATGAAGCCTAGAAGTATTTTTCAATAGTAATAATAATGACTGATCGCAGAGTAGACAATATGCAGACTTGCAGAGTGCAAGTGTACTATTTAAAGTCTCAAAATACATCAATTTATGTGAGCGTACTTCTATCCTTCTATATCTTCTTCTGACATTTTGATCTCAGAATTTAATTGGGCAAAATTGTATGGTATCATGAAGTTGGACTTCGTTTGTATAATTAGGTTTAGAAAAGGACCACCTATCTATAGCATTCGTGTTTTCTAATGATATGTAATCCTTAGTAATTCTTCCTCATCAGTTTTGCATAGTTTTTAGAAACATAGTCAGGGAGAATTTTAGCCTATCGATTTGCAGAATTGGTTAGGATATTGGATAACATAATGGCGTGAAGAGCCTTATGTCGCTCGGTTGCATTAGAAAGTGAGATGTACAATGGATGGGCCCACTATATGGATTTGAGACAGTTAAATTCGACTCTTGTAATAACATGATCATCCATTTATTCTATAGCTGTAACTATATGGAGCTTGACTGTTAATAAACGAAAATTGTAACTGTAGATATCTATCATGTTTAGTAAATTTAGCAAGATAAATGAGACAGGCAGAGAATCAGACACTGCACTGCACAGTGTGCATATGTAGTTGTAGACAATATTATATGCATGATATTATTCTGCAACCTTAGCCGCCAATTCAAAGCCTAACCCTTTGAACCCTGGGCTTTTTATGATTAACGGCCTGAAAACCGGCCTGTCGGGTTCTAAGGGTTAAAATGTCGCTGTCTCAGAATCTAAACAATACATCCAGCTGATAATAGTCACTCTGGGTTAGAAATTTATATGAACACGTTTTCAAATTATTCACATCTGTAGATTGTCTCGTTTGTGATCCTTTTCTTGGACAGACATTCAGACATGCAAATGTGCAGACATTCAGAATCATGGTATAGCTTCCACATGCATTGCTGTGGTTGATTCCTCTTAACTAAGTCTTGTCTGTCTTATTTCTAGTTCTCCGACGTTCACGATCTCTTCCTAGAGTTCATAATGCACGCAATGTTGGGTTTCAAGATTTCGGAAGACAGTCAATGAACGAAGGCACACGCAAAACGTCTTCTTACCATCTCGCACTCTCACCTCCTAAGGTATGTAATTATTATTTGTTTATAAATTGTTATTATGTAGTTATTGAGCACTATTGTCTAATGGCCTAGTAGGCCTGTCAATCAGTACAATTTATTCATTCATTTGTTCAGCAATTTATATAGCACCTCTTCAAGATGCCTTGCTCAGTGCCTCTGACTGACCGCTGAATTCGGATAGGATTGATTCTCTTCAAACCTGTGTCACCAAGTTTTTTTTTTGACAGCACAGTTGTAAAGACAATCTGATTGAATGACGAAGAAATCTAGAGATTGCATTTGCATGATACGATATTATATGCCGTAGCATACATCGATTTCATGGCCCATGTATAGTTCTCCTTCAGTTAGATACTCATACTGCCAGGCACCCGTACTTATCCATTGTTTGATGGCAACAATGATACCAGGAAGTTGTTCTTTCTTCAGAATAACGTTCATTCAGCATCTGCAGTTCAACGACTTTTCCCGCCCTCCTCACAGGTTCCTCAAGGTCAGAGGTCAGGAACGGATGGGATGACACGTTCACAGTCTTTTGGAACAGTCCTTGCTCCAATTTCAAGATCTGAAACTCAGTTGCCACCTTTCACCAGAGGATACCCTGATGCGGAGAGGCCGCACTCCATATCTATGGCAACAGCAGGACGGCCTGGCTCAAGTCAGGGCTTTCAGAAACCACTGATTTCGAGTGGTCCTGGTGCAATGGTTCGGCCAGATGAGGGAAGATCTAGACCTATTTTTACAACGTACAACCCGGGAGTTGACCGAGAAAGCGCTTCTGTAAGAGAAGTGAGAACTTATTTGTGCTGTTGGAACTATTTCGTGCTAATTCTAGGGACCGAGTACTCACAGTGCTTTGTGAGGTACTTAGAATGTGCTGCATTTAGTGTCCTGGTGTATACTGAGTAAGCAGTAATTTTTAAAACTCAGTAACAAATTCCAGTTGCTTCCCTATCATTTGAAACAAGAAGTTTTAAACATGATTAAATCAAAGAAAAATCACAGAATATTATTTAACTTTATTCAAATCCATCATATGGTTTCTGGGAAAGCTACCGGTATTACGCTTGTGCTCAGTCAATTTATGAAACATTTTGAACCAATTTCCAGAAATCCTTGAAAATCTTTGGTTCATGCTTGTTTTAAATAACAACTTAGTTGTCTTAATTAAAAAACGAAGCTGAATTATATCTCATGCAACTTTTGCATTATGTGCATGTCTGCATACCGGTAGTTTTAAAAGGGCTGATATTGCTCGGATCTTTGCTAAGCAGTTTGTTGTGGGCCATCTTTATACTGACTATTCTCAGGCTTTAACTTGTGGTCCCTCTGCATAGAGGCTTGCTCTCATTGACACTATTAATTCACTGACTTCAATTTTGGATGTCCTCCCAAATGTCTCTGTCTGAACGCTACTGATGGATACTTTAACGAGTTATTCAAAGATCTGTTTCTTCAGAAGTGCTTCAAACACTGGTTCATGCCTCTGTTTCGAATCGCATTGATTACTGCTTTTCCAGCTACATTGGACTTCCTTGCTTGCGCCTCTCTTCAATTCAGCTGCTCGCCTCATAGCCTGGCTTCCTCGCTTCTCTCCCATCTCAGCTGGTCTTACTGAGGATTCGACTTTGGATTCTGATTCAGGTCTGCCGTGCTTTCTTTGCTTGCTCTCTCATGGTTATCGTTCTAATCTTATATCTGTCAGCCTCGCTTAGCCCGGCATAGCTCTCTTGCTCAATCTGATCTTCTTGTGCCTTGTGCCAGCGCTACTCTTGCTCAGGCTCATGATTTTGCCATAGCTGGCCCTTCTTTGTGGAATGGTCTTCCTCCTGCACTTCCATCTTCTCTGCTCTCTGCCTGTCTTTCAACTGCTATTTGTACCTTGAAGTCATCGAGCTGGAAGTGCTTCTGAGTAGACTTGCTCTGTAAGATGCACTATATAACAGTTCTGATACAGACCAATTTTATGGTTATTGATTGAATTTCAAGCAATTAGTGTTTCTTTCAAACAGAAAGACAGCATGAATGCACGGGCCACAGCAGCCGATGTGCCAACTTACGATGATTATACCATTGAGAATGCTGTGGTAAGCTCAGGAAGAGATTTCCTTTTTAGTTTTCACACAAACTTTTTAGAATTTACACCATTCAGACACTTTTCATATGATGCTGAGTGTGGGTCTAGCCTACAAAAGTTGTTACCCTAGAAGCAGTTGAACAGCACAATGGTCAGTGCTATTGTTTGATGCTATTCCTCTAGATAGCTGGGCTAAATTAACAATTGTAGTAGAAGTAATAGTAATAATTTCATACTGTAAGATGTGTAGTTATGTATGATAGAACGTGCCAGACTGTAGCACCTATAACAATTGCAGTAATAGTATTCCCTTCGTCAATCAGAACTCACTGGAGATATTCATTTAATTGTAGTCATGCCACAGTCATGTGTACTAGACCAATGGGGCTATTAAACAATTCCCTCCTGGCTAACGATACCATAGTTCACTTCTTTGGCACTGGTACTTCACAAGCTGATGACATGAATCATCTCTATCCTCACTTCATGCTTCGAATATACAAGTGTTAGGTGCCAAATTATTCTGCCTTGCTGTGGTTCTTAAAAGTTGACATAAATTGTCATAATTATACAGACATTATCGATACTTTCCTTCTCTGCCTCAAAAGTCCTCGGATTAAACAATCTAACAGATTTTTATCAGTATACAAAACTACGTACTTGTAAGTTAGCAGGTAAGTAAGTAGTTTATTCACCAACCAAGCTATTAAAACATAAAATTAAGAACACTTTAACTACAGGTGAAGTCTAAGAGGTCTAGTCTAACCAGACATCTGTTGCTCATTTTTTGTATTTGTTATGATGTTGAATTGCTTGTTCAGTTTCACCGGCCACAGCCAGTCGATATTCCCGATCGCTACGTCCCAGATTCATCCGATGAGGATGAGACGCTTACAGCAGAAGAGAAACTCTTTCGGAAAGAGAAGGCCGATCAGTACAAGAAAATGATCGCAAAGCAAAGGTAGAAGTGGCATTGACTTACTTACTAACTGGGTTTTGAAACAACGTTAATATTAAACATTATTTAAGACTAAGATTTATTTTGCTTGCATTTTTATGCTGTCATTGATGCGAATAATTACTTTTTCATTTTTAGACTTTCTCCATAGCAGTTGGGCTTTAGAATGGTAATATAGCAGTGTCAAGGTAGAATTGAATACCTAAACAATCAAACCGTTTCTTTCAACGGATTGAGGTCACTGCATTAGCCACCTCAACCATAAAATGTATTCAACCCAAATAAACCATACAGACAATAAAGGAACACTCAGCAAGGTTTTAGACCACCTGTAACAAAAATACATATTTGGTGAAAACAGTAACAAGACAAGTAAGACATGGCATTATAATTCTTAACTAGTCAATATATATATATATTTTATATATATATATATATATATAATATTATATATTATGTATTAATTGTATTATATGCAATTATGCATGTATATACGACTTAGTGCAGCACCTTTCAAAGTTGCAAATATCACGTATCATCCACCAGATTAACCACATAGAAACATGATTGACAGTCGAATGATGTCTGTGGCTTGCATCCAGATACCTCCTGCTCTACTCGTTTGCATGATGAATATCTGAAAGTTGACCAGGACCTGCACTGCCACTCTCTGTCTCTCCTGGATGCTACTCACTGTGGAATTCACTTCCCCCTAGTCTTCGCTCTGCCTTTCTCACTGCAAGTGTTTCTGCATCTTTCTCTCATCTCAAGAC